>CAJGYM010000011.1:2260145-2324796 GCA_904845305.1 Caenorhabditis auriculariae | reverse complement strand
GCTGATCTTGGAGATTTCTTCAATTGCCGGGTAGGAAAGACCATATTCTTCCATCAACTCGATGTAGTCTCGGACGTAGTGACTTATCATCCTGTCTTCGAAAATCTTCCAAGCGATTCTGTCATTTTCTGAAGCCGCGAGATTTTTTTCGGGGCGATTGGATGATTGAACTTTCGGAGCTTGCCGGGAGTCCTGAAAGGTTGAAATTTAATTCAAGACAGTACATTTTTATCTGTCTCTGAGGGCATTTATAGTAGGACTCAGGGCGGACGCGGTTTTCGGCGGTAAACGCAAATTTAAACGCGTATGCAAAAAGTAATTTATAGTAAAAAAACATAAATAAATAATAAAAAAATTATAGTATAAATAAAAAAACACATAATTAATAGTAAAAACGCATTTCAAAATCTTATACTTTTACCTGACCCACTTGGGGAAAAAACTCCTACAGGGGCAACTTTAGCGGACCTTGAAGGCTCCAATTTTCCTATAGAGGCCACTCTTCAGTTCCTAAGCAATTACAGCCCCATAAAAGGGGAAAAAAGAAACTTTAATTATGCTTCGAATTTCAATATGGTAAACATGCATCTGTCGCTTTTCAACTCAACAACAATGAGCTTTTGAAAACCTCCTACCTCACCCTGGAACCTGAAAAGTTTGATCTGAAGAGCAGCGGCTCCAAAGTAATCGGAATCAATTATGAGTTGAAGGGCAGCTTCTGGAAGTTTCAAGAGTTCGTGGATATAACTTAATTAACTAACGAAGAGGCTCTAAAATTTTTCACCTGCATCCTTCAAAGCAGAAGCCAGAACCAATACCGTAATTAATATCAAACTTGAAAGGGCCATGGTAAAAAGATTTGTTTCGTTGGTCGCTAATGTCATCTTGTTTATATATTTCAACCAACCCACTCAATGTACAATGTTATAACAGCCTGTGCTTGAGATTGCTCCGGTTCTATTGGACTCTTGGTCCGATTGGACCCTGCGCATGCGTTTCCGTTTATTGTTGTTGTCGGACTCTTTACACAGACAAGATCACTTTCATTTCCACAGTCTGGCACTGTCATCATATAAATCTGAAATTCGCTGGAATTCAGACGTAACCAAAGCGGGGCACGTCAAAAAAGTCGTTGTCAGACGGCTCCCACAAGGAAGGTAATTTTGACTTTGAGAATTTGGCCAGAACACCCCTTGATATACAGTAAGAAGGTTATGAAAGTTTCAACGTACACGACTTCTTAGATTTCAAGTTATAAGAGCTCAAAGACCCGGAAAAACGGCTTTTGAAGTTTTTCTATGTGGTTTCCTTGCTAAAAAAGAACTTATAAAATTTCCGAGAATATTATAGACTTTTAAAAATTCATGTCAAAAGCTTTTTTCATGACCCTTTTCCTCTTCTTCTTCTTCTTCTTAAACCCCTTGTTTTATTCGAGGCGGGGATCGAACTTGTGACCCTGTGGACCGTAGGCGGGCACACAACTTGTTGCGCTACGGCGCGCCCCTTAGACCCTTTTCCAAATGCAAAAATTTTTTCTGGTGTGTAGAAAATATTATTTTCACCTAGAAGAGCTGTTCAAAAACAGAAACGCAAAAGTTTTGGCGGGCGAGAAAAACAGATCTTTCAGATCCATTTCATGTTTTTCCAGTCTATAATCTGTTTATAGTCTGTTCAGATTTTGAATGTCATCGCCCAAACTCCGCCCCTTATGCGTAAATCAAACCAATCAAAAAGCGAGCCATCCACAGAGCGTTGTTGGGGGCGGAGTTTGCTGCTTGTCATTTAAAAAAACTGATTAGACCATAACTTTTTTTGGTTTGAATTAATAAATCCTTTGTTTTTTTTTCAGTTGTTCTTTATATTTAACTTTCAAGGGAGCTTTCACTGAAAAAACAACGACATAAAAAAGATGTAAGGATTTTTTTCCAAAATTTTTTCGATTGTTATAAATTCAATTTTTTTTCGTTTTTTGAATATCTAAAGCTAGGAAGGAATATTTTTAAAGTCACCTCGAAAAAAATTTCTGTCCTTACTTCTGAATGTTTTTTTAAAAATGTCGTTTTTTTCATTTTCTCTCAGTATTTTGAATGGCGTCTAAGATTTGCTCCCAGATAAACTTTGGTTTTTGCTTTCAAGTGCCCTTTATCATTATTATTTCACATAAAGTAACGAAGGATCACCTGAAAAATGTCCAGTGAAAATATGAAAAACCTTCATCTGTATTTTTGAAAAGGCCTTCATTGAATTTTCAGAGAGTTCCGGATATTTGAATAACTTTTTTTCCCGTATGACCCTTCATGTCAGAAACACTTGCACAGCAGAGATGAGAAATTTTTATTACAGTAGATTTATTAAAAGTTAGTTGGCCGCCTGCTCGAGAGCCTGGACTTTCTGAGAGTAGACCTTCCAGGCAGCCTGGTCGGCTGGAGAAGCCGTGGCGATGTAGGCCTCGATGTCGGCCTTCAGAATCTCGAAACCGGCTTGGAGAGCTCCTGGGTTGCCTTGGGCGGCCTTGAGGGCTGCCTGAAATGGAAAATGTTGATTTTTTTTTTTTCGAAGACAATCGAGGTTCAGCTGCTTGATTTTTGGAAAAGTGGAGGGGATACTGAATAAACAAAAAAAAAAAAAATAAAAATGAATACTTGGATTAATTGTCCCTTTTAGTGGCTGTCAGGGCAGACAGATACAATTTTTAAAAAATTCCCTAGATCTCAAAAAAAAAAAAGCTTATGGAAACCTCGTGCTGCTTGGCGATGACGGTGATCTGAGCGATAGCCGCGTCGGAAAGTCCAGACTCCTTCATGACTTTCGTGTAACCGTCGATGTAGTTCTGGGTCATCTGGGCTTCGAAGTTCTTCCACGCGGCCTGGTCGGCGGCGGAAGCCGTCGCGAGGAACTTCTCGATGTCATCGTTGAGTGCCTTGACGCCTTCGTTGTTGCTGGCCGGGTTGATCTGCAGCTGTTTCAGGGCGTCCTGAAAGGTCAAGGTTTTCCGGAGATACTCGCTATAAACCTGATGCTGAGACGCGATTTGGGAGATGGCGATGATAGCGGCGTTGGAAAGGCCGGAAGCCCTCAGGGCTTGCAGAGTGGCTACTGGAAAGTATTGTAAATTTCAAAAATTCAGAAGGGTGTAGAAAACAACTCTAGGTGGTACAGTACCGTGTAGATACACATATTCACTTTTTTTGACATAACTTTCCGAGAAGTTGTCCAATTATTGTCAAGCTTTGTACAGTGGTTTCCTACGGGTCCAGTTTGTTGAAAAAAAAGTACTAGCCTGGTAGCTCATTTTGATAGCGAGTTACGCCTCAAAAGGTGAAATCAGGAAAATCTCAGAATCCGAGTAACAATTTTCAAACTTTTTTTTGTTGTTTCAATCTAGGAACATTTATTAAACACAATTTCATCGTGAACTGAGGCTTTGAATACATTATAGCTTCGCTCGCTCCACTATAAAACTATTAACCAAAATAAAATTTAGATGCTCTTGATTTTTGGATTATCGAGTCTCTCAGGAACCAGCTAATGGATTTGTTCTTCCGAACTTTTAAATATGAATCAATAAATTTGAAAAAAACAAGATTTATGACGTCACCGACTCGAATTATGACGTCAATAGCCAAGGTAACGAAAAGGACGACTTTATTGTTTTCCCTCCTCAGAAAAGGTACAAAAAATTGGCACTGAACATAATAATGACGTCACTAAGACCGAAATTATGACGTCATAAAACACATGAGGTAAAGTTGATAAAAGGAGGCTGAGCCTTGAATGACGTCATCATCGAAAATTCAACAAATGACGTCATTTTTATAACGAAGCATCGATGAATACCTTTTATAAATTAACGTCACTTCAAGTTAGCACTCAAAAAATCAATGACGTCATTATCCAATCAAGATGACGTCATAGTTTCTTCAGAGATTCAGAGTGAACTGTAGTTGGCATCAAAAAACCGTTTTTCGTAGTGTATTACTTTTTCGTTTTTTCAGGAACTCACGATCAGTCTGGGCGAAGGCCGCGACGACGACGCCGAGAAGTACAACCAATGTGGAAGCTTGGGCCATGGCAGGACGACTTATGGATGACTTTCAACACGAATCTCATTGGTTTTATACCAATTTGGCGTGTTTCCCATTGTTTCCTCAGCCGTCTCAAATTATTTGCCCGATTTTTTGTCAGATTTCTGATCTTCTGCCCCTATTTGAACAGCCAAAAGTTCGAACGGGGTTAAATTTGGAATGGATCAAAGACGCGAATCAAACTCGAAATTTGATGGAGTCCCCCGGAAATGTGGCCGGATATATTTGAATTGCCGTTGGAAGCCATCAAATTATGCCCCGGGCAATCGTTTTTGTCCCGTTTTTTTTTTTGAGCCCTGAGCTTCTTGTGTACGACATTTTTATTGGCGCATAAAAAGCTGAGTCGGTGTGATTATATTCGAATGGATGTGAGCCAGGAAAGTCATTGAAATTCATAATTTTTTGGTTTTTACTTTTTCATTCTTTGATTCAGTTTTTCGTCTCACAGTTTCAACTCACAGGTCGTAAAAATTAGCATAAACTGACGCAATCCGAACAATTTGACTTTGAAATGTATCAATTGAACTCGAACAGTTTTTGACACAGTTTTTCAGTTTCATGAACATGCAGGAAATGTGAATATTGGGCAGAAAATATCAGAAAAACAGCTCTCAAAAAAGAGAAAAAAAATTTTTTTTAAGGTTGAATTTTTGCTTTTTTTACAATCTACCGAGATCACTACCATTCTACCCTTCACTCGATATTTTCAAAATTGGTTGTTTCACTGAAAAAAATCTTCAAAAAGTGCACCCTTGGAAGCAAAAGCCCCTAAAAAAACAGAGAACGGGAGCTTTAGTGCTCCAAGGCTAATTCTTTCTTTCTGGTAATTTTTTTTTGTTTTATTAAGTTATTTTCATTTGAAGCATTCCAAACGATCACCTTTAGAAAATTCCCAGTGAGTCTCACCGAAAAACCTGTGCGACGGAGCGAAATTGTTCAGGAATTGAATTATTTGAGTTTTTCCAGGACCTGAAGAAATTAATGAAGTCAAGATTGAGTATAGCCTTCAAATTAATTCCATATACAGCAAAAATAACTGCGAAACACTTACTGATAAAGAGGTATTTGCGCTCTAAGGCTAATTTAGAGATTTTTAATTTATATTGGTACTTAGAAACGGCAGAACGGTCCCTAATGGGACAATCTCAAAATCTCTTATAGTCTCTTTTCTAAAGACCAACCCCCCTGAGGGACCACTAAAGATTGCAAAAAGGGTCCCTACAGGGGTGCATACCGATGGCGTTCCTAAGTATCCATTCTCTGAAATTTTCAAAGTTCAGAATTCCAAGCATTCCAAATGACAGTTCTTCGAAAATCCCCAGTGAGTCAGCCCCTCCGAAAAAAGCCGTAAAAACCTGTGCGACGGAGCGACATTCAACGTTTTATGAATTAGTTAGCACCGGCGGCGGCGGCTGAGAAACTCCGCTCCGTCTCGTATATTACCGTACGGTTTTGTTTTCCCGACTCGACATGTAGACCATTAATTGCCGCTAGCCCCTAACCTCAATTCCCTCCAAAACCTTTTCCGACGCTTTTTTCCCCCGTCCTCTTCTTCGACCTCGCCGCTTTTGTCTCAAGGAAGTGAGACTGAGAATTGGTCTTAGAATGTTTGGAGGGTGTACTGTAGAATTGGATAGAAGACGAAAAATGAAATTTAGATTCATTTCCTGATTTCGAGGGTAATTTCAGTGTGAAGATGATCAAGATATATTTATGGGTGGTCCTTTTTCTTCTTGGGTGGTCCTTTTTTCCTTCCTGGGTGGTCTTTTTCCCTTCTTGGGTGGTCCGCTTTTGATGAAATTTTTTGAAGTTGAAAATTTATTTTAAGCTAGCTTGATATCAAACAGGGATAGTTAAAAAAAGCACCTTTAGAATGAAAACTTGAGTTTAAAAAAAATGATCTTAAAGTCTAGCTTAAGATTTCTCATAGTTATAAGATTTTTTTCAGTCCCTGGTCATATGATTTATTTGAAAATATCGGTTCCAGCTAATTTTTTTCGGATTCTTGAGCCTTGTGAAAACCATAATTTGAAATAATAAAGGTTCTGGGAAAGTAGAGATTATGAAGAATCTATTTCTGTAATCTTCAAAAATCTTTGGAATTAAAAAAATTGAATAGGATCTCCCCTGTGAGAAGGTTCAGAAAAATCCCCACTTACCAACTTTATCTGCTCGATTTCAAGCTCAAACTCAAGCTTCAGCCTCATAAAACTCAGCAAAAAATATCCCAGGACCACCCAAGAAGCGCAAAAAACGCGGCAATTTGACTACATTAGGACAATGACCCGACCTCTCCCAGTGATATTGGAAGTCCGACTTTTTTAGGAAGCTTTAAACTCGTGTCCTTTTGGTTCTGGTCGGCGGCAATTAATGAGATTGAGTGTCAGTTTTTTCGCCCGGCAACTTTTCGTGTCGGCCTCCCCAACGCCAGCGGTTCCTTTTTTATTGCCGCCCGCTTTGATTTTATTTTCGTTCCGTAAAGACAATGGTTAAACGCTCTTCCCAAATGACTCCTCTGACGCATAAAATATGCAAAAATTATCTATTTCTTATAGTTTTGTATTGAAGCTTTGATAAATTTGTTGAATTACAATGTGAGAGATACTACTAGAGCAAAATGGCAAAAAATCTTGCGTCAAGCGGATCCGAACCTCGGTTATAATTATCAGAAAGCAAAATCTCTACCACTGTGATATCTAGCCAATAGACTTTTGCGGTCCGTGTAGAATTGAAAAAAATGCAATTTTTTTAATTTCGTTACATCGGAAAATTTTTTTGTGTAGCTTCGTTGTTTTTCCAAAAAAACGATGGTCAAAAAGCTCTTCCCAGATGACTTTTTTGACGCATAAAATATGCAAAAATTAACAATTTTTATGGTTTTGTACTAAAGTTGCTATAAATTGGCTAAATGCGGTGTGACAAAAGCTACATGAACAGAATGGCAAAAAAAAAATTTTCTCAAGCGGATCCGAACCCTAGTCATGATTATCGGAGTTCAGAGTCATTACCACTGCGTCATCTAGCCAGTATGTTCTTAGCTCCATGTAGAGTTAAAAAATGCGATTTTTCTGTTTTGCTTCCAGGAAATTTCAAAAAATTATCTTTTTAGAGTTTCTAATTGAAGTCTTCCAAATCAAGCATATACGGCTCAGTGAGGGGATTTTAAATTTTTGACTTCAAAAACTCAAAACGCTGCGACACAGTGTTACAGAAGTCACATGAGCATACGGCAAAAAAAAAAACTCGATTTTTCTGGTTCAATTTTTGTCGAATGTCATAATTTTTAAGGCTTTTATCAACTTTTCGATTTCGAAGCTTTACTTGCAAGGAGATTTTTTCTTTAATGAGGTTTTTAAAATTATTCTTTTTTAGTGAAAAATGAAGGCTTATGTCACCTTAAACAGCCCCAAAAACGACTGTTCGCTTCAAGACCTTTATGGAAATCGTGTATGCACCTTTAATAACCCCAACGGATCCTTCCAGAGATGTCTTTCTGAAAAAAAGGAAGAAAGAACGAATTTTTTTGTTTTCTGTCTCTCTTTCCGCTTCGAGATCCCTGAAACGGCTCTTCGTCTCGATACCTTCATAAAATTTATCTACGCTCCTTTAATAACCAGGTGTATGGTGGTTCAATACCCAGATATATTAAAAACAGAAAAAGGTCCTTTAAAAGCCGGAGAAAGGAAATTCTTCCTTTTTTTCTCTTGGAAACCCCATGGCGATGAACATTTCCCAAACCTCAATACTCGAACCATTTTCGCCCGAAAAAAGGAACGCGTCCTTCAACACACATACGAAAACACATTTTATCACCTGCTTGAAACGTTTGGAACGCGTCGGGTCGTCGCAGACGGAAAAAAAAGGTTCAAGGGAAATGAGGGAATGTGTATAGGTATCATAGGAAACGAGGCAAAATGGCCGAGGTTTCAAGGCTGAACTTTTTTTTTATTGTTTCTCAAAAAAAGTGGTTTATTTGGGTGTATTGATACCAATGCCACGTTCAGAGTGATCTCGCGAAATTTTTTTTTGGATCAAACTCAAAAGATTTCACGAAATTATGATATTCAAGCTCAAAATGATCTCTGCATCACAGTTTTCTCGCTCACTCCCTCCAAAATCACTCCACATAAGTGTTATGAAATTGATAGCGCAGTGGTAGTGATTTTGAGCCTTGAAGGTGAGATCGAGGGTTCGGATCCTCTCGGAATATTTTTTCCTTTTCTTTCTGAAAGAAATCTCATACTTGCGTCGGGAGCGGTAAGCAAAAGGCTGAAACCGGCTCTGAGCTCAAAATGAATGCTTCAGGCGAAAACCGTCACTGGTCGGTTGCAAAATGTTCTTAATGTCTTTTTTTGAAAACGAAAGTATGTGTTGACTAAGTGTTAGCGTCTGAACGAAAATACACGCAAAAAGAACTTGCGCCCGACCCAAAACGACTTGCGCCCGACGGTATTGGACAGCATTAATGAATCTGAGCCGCAACGTTTCGAGTCAATCCAAAAAGCTGTTCAAAAAATTTTCATTGTTATCTAAAAAAAAGTTTCATTGTCAGTTTCATGGTGAAATTCCCTAAAATCTTTTTTTTTCTTCCAAAATCTTCATTCAAATCGCGTCGAACGCACACACGCGGAACGGAACAGATGGCTTTGAAGACAAAAAAAAACGAAGGAAAAAACTCCTGGCGGGCCTGAAGAAAGAAACATTTTTTCGTGTCTGGGTGGTCCAGCTGTTTTGCGACATTCGGCCTCTTTGAAATTAATGGGCAACGTTTCAGTTTTTTTTTTCGTTCACTCTTTTCAGCGTTCCTTGAGGCAATGTGGTTTGAATTATGAGGGTTGAAAAAGCAATATTTGATGGCGAAAATCAAAAAAAATGATTGAAAAAGAGAGAGGAAGTTCAATTTTTAAATTGGGGAAAGAAAAAAGTCAAAAGGCATTTCAGGCTTTAATCTGAGTAATTTGAAGCAAACATGAGCAATACTCACTTAAAATAATGGAACACTTGTCATTATGCTCAGATGTTCTTCGGATCTAACATGAGCAACGTTGAGCAAATCTGATCAATAATAACTCAAAAGGAAATTATGTTCAGATGCTCTCACACAAAATTGGACGTTTTCTTGTTCAGTAATCTCAAAATTGGCAACAATTTGTTAACATGAGCAATAATTTACTCGTCTGAGCAAAAATTCGAAGATAAGTTTGATCCAGCAATATAATAAACTATAATAAACTCGAGAACTTGTTCTTTAAATAAAAGTTAAATTAGCTTCTTCGAGAGCTAACATGAGCAATAAATGTTCGATATGAGCAAAGAAAATACAACTTTATAGTATTTTCTCCTTTCAGGATTCATCAAGAAAAGATGATCGGCTCTTCACAGTGCCACGCCTTTTCTAAGATGAGCAACATCCTCTTAACATTAGCAAATATCACTCAAGGTGAATTTTTCTCTGCTTTTTCACTTCGATTCAACAAGAAGGTAGTTTTTCTTTGAAGAATGAAGCTTCAAAAAAGGAGAAAAATTTTAAGGATAACATGAGCAATTTATCATCAATCTAAGCAACACCAAATCGAGGTGAGCTCGAACTCAAAAAGGGACACAATTCACCAATTTTGTTTTTGGGTGCGTCTTGAAGTTGAAAGCCTTTAACGATCTTTTTCTGTAATAAAAAAGAGCAATTTTTTATCTCAACCTGAGCAACATATGTTCAAGGTGATTTTCAATTCATAAAGGTACCTTTATTTGGATTAAAAAACAAAATATGTTTTGAACTTCAACATGATCCGGCAAAGTCGGAATGGTGGATAATGGCTGCTAAATGGGAGCGGATCAAAAAAGGCTGCAAATAGGCTGCAAAAAGGCTTCAAAAAGGCTGCAAAAAGGCTGCAATGAGGGTTCCTTTATCGAGCCTTCTATTTTTCTGGGATTTTAAAACGCTCAAGAAATGGAGGAAAAAGGGAGAGACAGCAAAAAGGGTGCATAACAGCCAACGAAAGGGCCCAAAAAGGCAGCAAAAAAAGAAACATTTTCATAGAGCTTTTTCGACCTTTTCCGATGTAAGCAACACTCCTCATTGAGGTGGATTTTAATTCAAAAAGGTACATTTTTCACTGATTTCTCCCCTCGATTCGTCCTCAACAGATGGTCGTTTGCCGTTTTTTTTCCTCGCTTCAATATCGTTTCAACACATGCCCCTCCGGTTGGCCGTCGATATGCAAATTTGGCCGTTCGTCCTTCTCTTCTGTGTTTTTTTGCCTCCATCGTTGTTCGTTTTTTTTCCCCTTCCTGGCTGTACCTCTCGTCGTTGTCCGATGCCCTTCTGATTCGATTTGCCCGGGCGCGCAAAACAGGCGGCGCAGAGATTGAGAGACGCGGGAGATGAAACGGAATATTGGCGACGTGGGTGGTCTGACCAGACTATGAGAGACTTTGTAGGACTTCTTGCAGATTTTTGGTAGCCTTTCGAGAAAAAAATGGCCCGAGCGGTTGGAGTTAGTAGCACTGAAATTTAAAAAAAAATTGTCTTTTTTTCTAATTATTGCTGTAACATGAGCAATGATGGTTCTATTCATAACTGCAATCTTTCCAAACAAAATATTGGCGACGTGGGTGGTCCTGAAACGAAAATAAGACATTCTAGAATTTTTTTCAGGGCTTTTTTGAGATTTTATCGGCAAAAAATGAGCTTGAAAAATATTTTTTTCAAAAATAGAGAAACACTTAAAAAAATGCTTTTTTTCTTTATCATTGCTCATGTTACGGAAAAATTAGCTACTCAATCACATTAAAATTAAATTTATCAATATTAAGCTCCGCCCATATTCAGGCTGACTATTTTGAAAATCGAAATTTCATAAGATAATCAGATCAAAAAAAGGACAAAAGTTTATAAAAAAATATGCAAGTTCTCTAACCTGAGCAACAGTAGACTCCGCCCTAATTTGAGCTCCTCCCTCAATTTTTTTTGACAAAAGAATTTTTTTTAGGAATATTAAAACTCTGTGAAAATGCGTAAAATTTATTAAATTTTTCCGAAAAAAACACAAGCAAGGCTCCGTCCTTGAAAATTAAAAAAAAAAATCAAACCAAGCTCCGCCCTACAGACGGTAAAAGATTTTCCGTAAAACTCCGAAAGTGCAAGCACTGGATACGGTAAATGAAAAATGGATCAGAAAAAAACTCCAAAAAAAGTGAACAATGGAGCGTGTCGTTTGTCCATCAGACACTTTTTTTTCTTCTTCTTCTTGGGCAAAAGTTTGATGGGCGGAGCGTAAATAACCAGGCTCCGCCCACTTTGGCATTTGTTTTCGTGGGGCCGCCGCCTGAATGACCACTCTTGAAGTCCATTACAAGGACAAGTAACCTTTCTTGTTTCTTGGTTTTGTCTTTTAATATGAGCAATAATGAGATTGTTGGGTCTTCTGTATTTTTGTAGGTTATGAAGTTTTTTTTTGGAATTTTTTTTTGAGCTTCACTTAGCTTTGAAGTTGAAAGCTGATTTTCAATTTTTTTTTGAGTTCTCTTACCATTTTTCTAACAACCAACGTTCACCACCCTTCAACGTTGAAAATCCGGATTTATTTTTTATTTTTTTGAGCCGCGTATTTATTTTTAAAAAACTGAGTCTTTTTTTTATTCAGCAAAAACTACAATAATTATTTCACACTGTAATATCCTACTACTGTAGTTTAAGAATTATTGAAAAATTGCTTTTTAATTTCATCTTGCTTCAAATTTTTCATTGTTTCAAGTTTATGCAGAAATGAAGCCTACCGTAACCATTTTCTGCAAAAATGATAATTTTTGAAATTTTTGAGACCTGGAAGGTCGTTTTAAAACTTCGTAGCTAGAAATTTTTTTTTATTCAGCAAAATGCACCATAATTCTTTTACACAGTAAGGTTCTACTACTGTAGTTTGTGAACTTTTTCCAAAAGATTTCTTTTTTTAAATATTCTTCGAAATTGTTTCACATTTTTTCTTGTTTCAAGTTTGTGCAGAATTGAAGCCTACCGTAACCATTTTTCTACAAAAAAATAATGTCTTATGACATTTTTTTCGAGACTTTGAAATTCGTTTTTAAAACTTTTTTTAACAAGTGCAGAGCCATGAAAAAAAAATCAGTTCATTTTTTTAAAAATTCATTTTTTTCAAATCTTCAGATTTTTTTCCCAAATGAGCTTTTTGGAAAAAAATTCGTATTTAATCTTCTTTGACCAGATAGGTTAGTAAGACGGATTGGTAAATTCGAGGCGCGCCCGACTTGAAACGGCTTGCGCCTGGCGACATCGCAAAGCCCAGTCAAGCCATTCCAGATCGGCTACCGTAACCCGAGTTGCCATCGACATTGGAAACAACCTCGGAGCCAACATCTACCGTAATCCGCTTCCTTTTTTGGGCAAAAAAAATCGGCCATTTCCGTGTGTTGCCGATGCCATCTGCTGCTGCCCATTCGCCATTTTTTCTCATTCTTCTTCTCCTCCACCCCTAAACGGACCTCTTAAGTGGTCAGGCGACATTTAACGACTCGATTCTCACTCATTTTGACGTTGATCGTTTGACACTTGACTCAGCCCCCCGGCCACACAATTGTTTTTTGTCGCGCGGCTTTAATTTGACCTCCCATTGAAATTGCCCTGGGAACTCTTTGGAGTTGGTATTTTGTTCGTAAACTACTAAATTTGGTTCCGAGAGAAGAAGTTTTTTTTTTTTTTTGGGGGGGGGAGTTACTGTGAGTCACAAATTGGGTCTCATTTCAGGTTTTAGAGACCTGGAATTTTCTTCAAATAGCATATTTTTGGAATTTCCTTGAGATCATGTTTTTGAGGGTTTTTCTAAAAGTTCTTTTTGATTTTCAACACTTGGAAACGGGTTTTTCACTCAATTTCAAGCAATTTCGAGCTGTTCAGAACCTTTCTAACTAATATTTATTCAAAAAAAATTCTTTTTTATCTTTTCCATGCTACTGCAATATGAAATACATTTTTTCATCTTTTTCTCTCGTTTTTGATAAAGCTTTCTACATGATGATTGGCTCAGTATCATCATAATTTGACTGCGCATCAACTGAAATCCCTTGGTTTTCACAAAAAAAACTTTTTCTACATTTTAATAAAGACTCAAAAAGCATAACCTCTTTCTCATCTTTTGGCTCCGTATCAATTGAAATTTCGCTGCGCATCAACTCGGTCTCCTTCTGAATCAACTATTCTATCATTACATCCTGTTTCCTTGAAAATACAAAAAAAATTTCTTATCAGCCATCTTCGATTCCATTTCTAACCTCTAATTTCACTGCGCATCAACTTAAACCCTTTTTTGGATAGCAACTTCATGACAACAAGTTGAAACGAATGAAAATCGGATGGAAAGGAAATTTCAAGGTCTCCGATTCATATAGTCCAAAAAAATGAGACGGAGGTGCTCATAAAAAGGCGCGTTTTGATCTGCCACCCCTACGAAAACGGTTTATTTTCGGCCTATCCGTTCACCTGCTGTCGCCTGATGCCCAGGCACATGCCCAAGGACAAATCTTACAATTTTTTGGGAAAAAACATGGTATCGAATGTTCAGAAAGCATATTTACCTGCGCATCAACTATTAAGTGTACAAAGGATACGGAGCAGATTTCAATTGAAGCGCTGTGAAATAAAGTTCTCACATTTTTCCGGGAACCGAATGTCCAAAAGAAGTTCGCCTGCGCATCAGCTTTTGATTGGAGAGGGATACGGAGCCGATTTCAGCAAATACGCAGTGAAATAAAATCTCTCTTATTTTTTGGGTGGAACCCAATGTTCCAGAGCATATTTGCCTGCGCATCAGCTTTTGATTGAAGATGGATACGGAGCCGATTACAGCTGTTACATAGTGAAAAGCCTTCTCACATTTTTTTCCGGGAGTCGAATGTCCATGAGCACATTTACCTGCGCATCAGCTTTTCACTGAATAAGGGATACTGAGCCGAAAGAGTTCTATACACACCAAAAACAATTTCGAAGATTTTTTTAACTAAGCCGATGTCCGGCTAATAGGACGTTGATACGGAGCCGTTTTTGAGCCGATACGCAGGGAAAATAATATATGCATGTTTTTCATTAGAAAAAAATATTTTGCCATCTCAAGAAAAATTTTTCTTTGGTTGCTGATGGTTGAGGTGATGCGCAGCCAATTGTCATCTGATACGGAGCTACTTTTCCTCTTTCATAAATGTTCAAAATCCTCTTCGAACTTTTGTCCTTCCAAATTTCCAAGTGAACCTAAAAATTATGAAATTTCTGAAAGTGCAGCTGTTGTCGGCGGAGCGCAGTTGTTGCGCAAAAAAAGTTTCGGACCTTTTGTCGCTTTTTTTCGGGTCCTTTTTCTTTTCAACTTGGGTACGAGAAATGAATGGAACACCTGTTGCGCGAGGATTCGACAGATTTTTTTCGGTCGAGATTTTCTCCAAACTTAACATAGTACGATCTCCTCAGCTTGAACTCAGTTGGTTGCTTGCATCCGACAAAAATCGATTTCCGCTTGAAGTGACTGACTGAGCTTTGAGATGGAACTTCTGACTATTCCTAGTGCGAGCAGTACTTTTTGAACTCTCATAAATGTTCATTAAGTGGCTTGCAACCGACCAAAAACGACTTTCGCATGCAGTTGGCATAAATCATTCAGCATGCTTTTAAATGACGTTTCTGTTCATTTGAAATGCGACCCGGGCTTTAAAAAATTTTCATGAATTGCCATTATCTAACATATCGTCTTGCGACCGACTGAAAACGAATTCCGCCCCTCGGCATAAAGTGAGCTTCTGAACTGCGCTTCTAGCCATTCCAAGTGCGACCATAACTTTTTAAATTCCCTTATAGTCTCAGTATGGATTATAACTCTTACCCGCTTTCCTACGAGTATAACTAATCTCATCGAAAGCCCAAAAATTTGAAAAACCAAAGCCATCTATAAAACTACCGTATCCCCATGCAGATCGAATTATGTTGGGTTGGATTTGTTTGAATTTGCCGAATCATCATAAAGATCTTGTCTCGGTTTTTTTTCTTCTTTTGCGCTCCATTGCAAACGAAGCCACGCCTACTTGATGTCTCATGACCAGGTCCAATCGGCTGCCGGGGGAGGAGCTCGGAGCACGAACTATCGTAGTGCTCCAGCTCGTGCTCCAACTTTTGAGGGCTTTTTTGGTTTTTTGATTTTTGTTAAATGTTTCTGTTACAATTTTGTGTTGCAAATGTGGATTATAATGACATGCAACCGACAAAAAACGGTTTTCGCTTTTTGGTATAGCGTAATCTTCCAAATGAAGCTTTTTCGTTAAAATGAATTAGTGCCGATTTTCACCTACTATTTTTTGTTGCAAACAGGGGTGGGGGTCGAACTTGTGATCATCAATCTATGTTTAAGATCACTATATACTAGGCTATTGTTTTATTTTATAGTTTAACATATGCCTCCCGTCTGTAGAGATAGCTTCTCCATAGAATAAAGTCTCTTCTCAACTTTTAGTTGCATTTTTTTTGAAAGCAGAATTAGGGATCAAACTTGTGACTATTAGTTAATAGATATTATCACTATTCACAAGGTTATGATTTTTTTAATCCAGGTGTGCTTCTACAGAGAAAAATGGCTTGCAACCGACCAAAAACGGTTTTCGCTTCTTGATAAGGAGTGAGTCTAAATAGCGTTTTTTTCCGTTGCAAAAATATATTTGAAAAAAACTTTAGTTATATTTTTCCTATTGCAAACCTGGGTCTTGATTGAACTTTTGACTATTAAACGTATAGTTAAGAACACTATCCACTACGCTATATTTTATAGTTTTTATAAAAGGATCTTTTTTTAGTTTGTTTCTGGCGAGTATGCTGCAAACGAGAGATTAAATTTCTAAGAATCTCGAGAGTTTCGAAAAAAAAAAACGTAATCTCTGCCTTTTCTCTGGATTTTTTTTTTCGCTGAGGATTCGAACTCGCGACCCTTAGATTTCCGTTCGAGAACTTTAACCACTGAGCTATGGATATCATGATGGATTGAGCAACTTTCTCTGCTAATGGATGTTTTCTGTAATTGTTTTCGAATATTTTCTTAGTCAATTTTTTCATCTCACTCATTTTTTGAATTGAAAAACTCAAAAAAACCTGGCTCTCTCCAATTCTCATGCTATTCTGCTGATTTCAATAAATATAATTGTGACTTCTAAATTTTAGGAAAAACTAATTTTGATAAAGATTCAAAAAGATTTTTTTCTATAACGTGGTGTTTCATATAGAGTTCGTGCAGTCATACAATTATTTCTGAAGCGCATATTTTTTTAAAAATATCCTGTTTGAAACAGTATTACCATCTAGAAACTTCTACATATTTTTCAAATATCCTGTTTGAAACAGTAGAGCTATCTAGAAGCTTATTTCTATTAACTTTTTAAAATTCTTTCTCAGCCGTCACCTACTCTATCTAAAGTCAAAATAACATCGGAAAGACGATTTTCCCATGTTCGAGCAAAAAGAAAAGACCGGCGAGCTCTCACTCCCAAATTGACTGCGACTTTCCCGACCCAATAAATCGCCGCGAAACCCTAATTAAAGGCGCATGAGGCGAGCCAACGCAACGGAAATCGACACGATTTGGGCTTTTTTTTGAGAGGTTTATGTAGAGGTTTGTGGGAAGAGAAGAAAAAAAGGTGAACAGTTCAAATATTTTCGAAAGGGGAGTTAAAGTTTCTGTATCACTGTGAAATTGATTTTTCCCTGCCTAATATAAATCAATCGCTCCAGGACTCATATTTTGAAAATCTCTCTGATCCTTCGAATTGAGGGGCGGTTTCCCATAACCTTCCTGTTTCTCAAATTTCTAATAACCAAGCAATCTTTCATTCGTGTATTCTCCTTTTTTCATTATGGAGATTCTGAGTTTGCAAATGTATCTAATTCAGAACTGAAAATTTCTGCTTTTATTAATTTTTTGTCAACTTATTAAAAGTTCTTGGCCGCATTTGGAATGGCTTTGCTTTTTTGTTCATTTTTCCTCATTTTTGTTTTCTCAGCAATTTTTAAGCATTCTATCAACTCTCCAAAAAAATATTTCCGAATAAAAAAACTTTATTTCATTTTTACATCCTACCGTAATCCAGTACAAAAAAAAACATAAAAATCTGTATTTTTTTCACCTTTTTTTGCCTGAAAAAAACAATTAAATTCGAAAAGCGATAAAAAGGCGCCGCTAACTATAAAAAGCCGTATATGAAACCTCGACGATACCATATATTTTTATTATTTTATTCCGGTATTAAAATCAGGCGCCGCGCCTGTTTTATTGCAATTTTTTTGCGCGCCGTTTCGCGGCCTTTTTGAGCATTTTTTTCCGATGGGAAAATTGAGATTTTTGAGGTAAAATTTTTCGGGTTTTTGGGCAGGGTCAGTTGGAGCAAAAAAATTCAGTGTTTTTTTATTTTTATTAAAATTTTTGATTTTTGAAGATTTTATTCAAGTTTAAAAACATTTTTGTTTTTTTCGAGTTTTCGAATATCCGTGCAGATTTTCAATCAAAACTTTGATTCCTAAAATTTGATCGGACTAATTTGGATTTTTGATGACATTCCTGTTTCAATCATTGCTCTTTGACGGGGTTTCCCATCGATTTAGTTTTTGTTATATCCAGCTTTACAAAATATACTATATTTTCAGATCGAAGAAAGAAGAAGATAAAAAAGCGGAAAATTCAAGAAGTTGGAGATGAACATCGAGGAAATCCTTCCCGAGCTGTTCGGCGAAAAACGCGTCTACTACTGCCAGAGGTTGGGATTTTTCGGCAAAAACGGGAAAAGGAGTTGAACCAGGGTATCAACTATTGGGTCAACTACACTGCTAGAGTCGGAAGATAGCGAAAAAATGAGTATTTTTCCCATTTTGGCTCAAAAATTCATCTCTAACTGGTGAAAAATTATCAAGTAAAAAATGGCAAAAAAAGTTTTCCTGGAGCGGGATCGAACCAGCGACCCCCCCAATTGAACTGAGGCTCAAATTCATGCTTCTAGGAAGTTTTCTGCATTCATTTAGGAATAACAAAAGCATATTTTCAAGCTTCCCAAGCAGTTAGACAAGTTTTTCCGAGAAATAAGAAATGTCAAAAATATCTTCGCCCTGACCAGGATTCGAACCCGCGACCTCCTTTCCATGACCAAGGACTTCACCAGTCACACCATGATGTAATTTTTAGATGTCTAAACCACGGTCTTCGAGAGAAGCGCAAGAATCACAAGCTCCACTGTCTCTATAGGATGTGCCAGTGTTCCGACTGCATTGTTAGTTCATTGCTTTTATTATATGATCTATTGCTCATGTTACAACTTCAGATGGTAGAACGACGTCGTGAGCTGAACTCGCGGCTGATGCAGATCGACGGCTCGGCGGCTTCGTCGACGACGTCATCCTCGTCGATGACGTCACAAATTATCATCAGAAGCGACGGAAGCGAGTGCACGTCGGAGACAACCGGAGAGAGTGGCTGTGAGGATCGGGATGACTTTTCGAGCAAGCCTAAAGGTGAGGTGACCGCGACGAAGCCCATAAAAGGCTATAAAAGGCCTCAGTACTAATAAGGAACCTTGAAGCGAGCCGCAACGCAAACCGCAACGCGAGTAGCAACGCAAGCCGCAACGCAAGCCCCAACGCGAGCCGCAACGCGAGCCGATCTGCGCGATAAAAAGAAAAAATTTAGTTTGCGTCCGAGAACATGCACGGTTATTGAACGAAAATGAGATATAGCCTGACTATTTTTTACCGTATTTTTGTACGAAACTCCGCTGAAACAAGCTTCAGACGCATGATTTTCAATAAAAGGACCTTTCATAAAAATTTTCCCCATTCTAAGCTTTTTTTGATTTCCAGGAATACAGTAGACTACAAATTCTGATTTTAGTCTTTTTATCAAAGTAAAAAAAAATAAGAACTTGTGAAAATTGAGCTCCTAAATCAAATTCGTAAATTATCTTGATCGTTAAAGTTGTTGTTAATAAATATTTCAGAGCCGAATTTCCTTTTCGATCATTGACACTTCTTTCCAAAGTTTTCTTTTGACATTTTTTGATAGTACAGTTCGATTCGCAATGAAAAACTATATAAGATTTTGCTTTCACCTGAAACCCCGTTTTTTACTGCACCTATGCCTTTAATGAATGCACTATCCAATAACTGCTTCGAAAAACTTAATTTTCCTTCAAAAAGAAACGCCGAAAACAATGGGAGTTTGAACTGTAATTTGGAATCTCGGAACTCGATTTTTAGAAGTATTTAGGTTTGAGCGCTTTATGATCGGACTATCTACAAATTATACCAAAAATTCATACATCAAGAGAAAAATGAGCCGAATGGGTTTTGATATTTTTTTTTGAAATAGTAATGTGTTGAAACTTGAAGTTCACAATATCCAAGATTGAGCGCTTCATGAATGGACTATCACCAAGATGCTTCATTCTTATCTTAAAAAAACGTCTACGAATCTCATATTTGCTTTATTGAGACAGTTTCTGTTTGAGCGCTTTATGAATGGACTATCTGCAAATTGCTTCATTTTTCTTTTAAAGAACCTCTTTAGGAATCTCAAAATTCGACTTGTTGAGGCAGTTTCTGTTTGAGCGCCTATTGAATGGACTATCTGCAAATTACTTCAAGAAACACCATTTTTCTCTCAAAGGAACGCGTCCTTTTTACTAATAGGCGCCAAAGACAATGAGACGTTTGTTTCGTGGGGGGCTTGGAAAGAACGGCGTAGGCCTCCCCAAAATGAAATAAATTTAACGAGAGAACACCGTAAAGAACAGCTGTGGTCGTGTGGCGTTCTTGTCCATCTTTTTTTTCGTTCTTTTCTCATCCGAATGACACTTTGAGAGCCGCGAAGAAACGCCTGGATGAACGGGTTTTATGAGGCGCCCGCCCTGCTTCGTATCGCTTTCGGCATGTTCCAAAATGTGCTTTCCTGTGTTTTGAAGTGAGGGAGGACTACAGTATTCCTTGGTGAAAAAAGTTGAAGAGCAAAATTTCATTAAAACACGGAAAAAATTATGATGCTGCGCGAACCGTTTTTGGTCGGTTGCAGTGAATATCAAAGTAAAAAGGGAATATCATACCTCATTCCCATGTAATATGTCGTTTCCCGTTAATTAGGTATCTCATAAACAGGACAGGATACAGAGAATAAGAGTTCTGTGCTTGATCTAGCGCAAACCGTTTTTGGTCGGTTGCAGTGAATATCAAAGTAAAAAGGGAATATCATACCTCATTCCCATGTAATATGTCGTTTCCCGTTAATTAGGTATCTCATAAACAGGACAGGATACAGAGAATAAGAGTTCTGTGCTTGATCTAGCGCAAACCGTTTTTGGTCGGTTGCAGTGAATATCAAAGTAAAAAGGGACTTTCCTACCTCATTCCCATGTAGATGTTGTTTCTAGTCTCTCAGGTATCTTTTAAACAAAATGGGAGACGGAAGATAAGAGTTCAGGGCTTGATCTAGCGCAAACCGTTTTTGGTCGGTTGCACTTCAAAGCAAAGCAATACGTGGCTTTCTGACCTTATTTCTATGTAAACTTAGTTTTTGATGAAAATTTTTTAGTTGCTTACTTTATAGACATAAAATGAGACGAAAAATAAGAGCTCAATACATGATCTCGCGCAAACCGTTTTTGGTCGGTTGCATTTTGAAGCAAAGCCTTTTTTCAAACTTTGAAGCTTGAAAGAGCTTTCTACATATTTGGATTGAAAGAAGCTTCTTTAGGTTTTCTACTCTATCTTTCTAAAATTGAAGCAAAATGGTCGCATTTGGAATGGCTCATTAGAAACCAAGTTTTGGGGCTGGAAAACGATCCGCATACGCGACGCAATCCATTTTGAATGCGGCCAGATGGTTTCAAAATGAAGATTTTTATCTTTTCAGAACGCCGACCAAACTGTCAAAGATGCGCCCAACACAACGTCGTCAACCGTCTGAAAGGCCACAAAAGGTCATGTCCCTTCAAGGAATGCGGCTGTCCCAAGTGTCAGGTGAGCCGCGACGCGGCATCCCACCCATGCGTTGCGGTTTGCAGGTTGTTGTGGAGCGACAAAAGCTGATGGCCGACCAGATCAAGCTCCGGAGAAGGCAGAAAAGGGAGAAGAACAGCATGATGATCGAGAAAGCCCTGCCATCACCTCCAGGTACTTTAAAAAATCAAAATTGATGTCTATAGTTCGTTAACCTCTGTCTTAGGAGTCCGGTACTTTTTTTGTATGATATTTCATTCAATGCTGTCTCAGGACTCCGGTACTATTTTCTAGTTTCAAAATCGGTAGCTATAGCTCATCCATCGCTGTCTTAGAAGTCCGGTGCTTATTTTGTTAGATAGTCCATTCATCACTGTCTTAGGGCCACGGTACTTTTTTTTTCCTAAAAGTGGTATCCATAGTTAATTTACTTCTGTTTAAAGATTCCGGTGCTTTTTTTGTATGATGGTTCATTCACCGCTGTCTTGGGGCTCCGGTGCTTTTTTTAGTTTCAAACATGGTATTCATAGTTCATTCACCGCTGTCTTAGGGCTCCGGTACTTTTTTTAATGACAGTTCATTCACCGCTGTCTTGGGGCTCCGGACCTTTTTTTTAGTTTCAAAATTGGTTTTCATAGTTTATTCACCGCTGTCTTGGGGCTCCGGTTTGGCTCAAGAGGTCAGTATTGAAGCTGATTCGAAAAAAAGTTTTTTCATCCCTGGTCGCATTTAGAATGGCTCAGCGCCGAGCAGCATAAACATTTCGAACAAAAAAAAATTTTCGCTCCAGGATTTTTTTTTACCTAATGGACGCTTCTTTAACTTGAACTCTACAGATTACTAATTTTTTTAAAAAAATTTTTTTCTTGAAAAAAATTATTTTTTTCGCCCTTGTTTCTCGAAACATCCCCGGATAGATAGATCATAACTTTCCCATCGAATATAATTTCCGAAAATTCAATGTTCTCGATTTTTGAGCCAGCTTTCCCTCCCAACCTCGTACTTTTCCTAAAACTCGAATCGCTGGAAACCCAGACCTTTTTTCCCAAACAAATTCCTCAAACTTGAGTGAATGTACTTGAAAAATGGCGGTTTTATGACTCCGCGTGGAGTCGTGCGCCATTTTTTCCCTTGTCTTTTTTATTTTGAATGTCTTGAGAGACAGACGTTGGGGTAAATGTTGGATCGGTCGAGTTTGGAAGCCATTAAATGGACTTTAGAGCACATTTTTCACTTATAGATCATATGTTGAGATCACAAATTTGAAAGAAAGAAGCTTCTGACATTATAAAATAGAAACGTATTCATAAAGAATATGACGTCACTGAAATCAAATGACGTCATTCAGTTTACCACAATTGACGTACTACGCAAGTTTGCAGTTATAAGTCACATTCAAAAGTTAAAAAGTTGCAACGAATACAAAAAAAACAACATTTTCTCGAGTGGATACGAATGACGTCACTTTTGATTTTTTTTTTTTCACAAGTGCGCTCCAAAGAGAATCGACCTCTAACTGAAAGATACTCCAGGAAAACCGGACTCGCATGGACATTTCTGAGAAGTTCCAGTGGTCACTTAAGAGTTCTGACGGCCCTAAATGGGTCTGGAAGTTTCTGAGCAAGTCTAGGGGTCACTTAAGAGTCCCGGCTCCTTTGAAATGGCCTGGACGTCTCTGAGAATCTCTAGGGATCACTTGAGAGTTCGGAAAGCCCTTAACTGATCTGAGCGTTTCTGAGCGGTTCTAGGGATCACTTAAGTGTTCGGAAGGCCCTTAACTGGTCTGAGCGTCTCTGAGCGGATCTAGGGAACAGTAAAGGGTTCTGAAACCACCAAAGTGATCCCTGGAAAAAACTTTCAAGCGCTTCTTGTGGTGTACAGCTTTCGAGACGTTTTTCTCTATAAATTATAATAGTCGCTTTGCACTTTGTCACCCTTCAGGCTCTTTTCTAAGGCTTTTCAACCCCACTATTTGCCTCGAAAAATCACTAAAATATCTTAAATTCCCAATTTTCAGTTGAAGCAGTATGCATGAAATGCACGCAGCAGGCGATCGGCTACCAGCAACTCCTGGCTTTCGTCGACCCGACGGCCGATCCGATGATAACCCTATCGGCGATCCTTGCCGCTTGTCCCCACAAGACCACGTGATCCCATTGAAAATTTATTCATTCCAAAAATTCCAGAAAAGGGCGTTTTCAATGACTCTTAAAGAGTTATTTCTTCCCAAAATGGGCGTGGCTTGCTCATGTTAGCAATTATGTTGAAGATATGTTATGACCAAAATGACTCTCAAAGAGTTGTTCATTCGCAAAAAAGGGGGCGTGGCTTTATTGATTATGCAAAGAGCGGAAAATCTGCCCGAAAATGGGCGTGGCTATCCATAATATTGCTCATCTTAACTTTTCTGTGAAGAGTGATAGCCACGCCTCTTTTTCCATTTTTCGTTCGAAAAAGGAGACGTGTTTCTAGCCACGCCCCTCATTGCTCATGTTACTAATTACAAACCACGCCCACTTTATCAAAAATAAACTTCTCCAAACTATCCATTTCATACATTCTACTCGACAATCTTCCCGAATTCCAAATTCTCCGTTATTATTTCCCTCCTAATGTGATAAAATCACACATTTTCCTCATTATCGATTGATTCAAAAATCAATAAAAGCCTGTCAGACCAAAAAATAATAATAATATCGAAAAGTCCAATTTCTTCTCTCTGCAGGGTTTTTACATAAGTTTGCAGTTTTATGGATTATTTATTTTCCGATTATCATATGATCCGATTTTTTAATAATCAAAAAAATATTTAGTGAAAAAAATTCCTCGGTGCAAATTCCTACATCTGGTGCCAATTCCCCATTATTTTTGTACCTTTATATTGCATTTTTTTGAACTTTGAATTCTTTTATTTTTATAAATTTTGTCCATGAAAAAGCCATAAGTCATAACTTTGTTTTTGTCATTTTTTTCTGAAAATCTTGAAAAAAATCCGGTTTTTTTACTGCTTCCAATGTATATTCATTATTATATGAGCCTAATAAATCGTTTTATTTGTTTTTAGAGAAATATGAAAAAAATTGAAATATTTGATTTATGCAAGTATTAATCTTAACACAAACTTATCATTCTGAAGCAGGTCAAAAAGTGGGTACGAAATTTTGAAAATTTTTTCTAGGACCGACAAATGATGAATGAAAGTAAAGGGAATTGGAAATGGCTCAGAACGTAGCATTTGCGGAGCCCTTTAACTTGCACCCGACTGGAAACGACTTGCGCAGAGGTATTGAAAAGCTTCAGGAGACTTCTGAGTGTTGAAGAGTCGATCCGTGACATTATTGAAATGGCTCAAAACTCATCGCCTGTGAAGTTATTCAACTTGCGACCCACTTGAAACGACTTGCGCCCGGAGAAATTGAAAAGCTTCAGAAGGCTTCTAAGTGTTGAAGAATCGATCCGTGACGTATTTGACACCGCTCAAGTCGTAGCGTTTGTAAAGCTCTTCAACTTGCGACCGACCTGAAACGACTTGCGCGCAGAGGCACTGAAAAGCTCCAGTAAGCCTCGGAGAGTCAACTTTTGAAAGTTCTACGTTTGCTGAGAAATTTTCGAATCGAAAATGAAAAAGTGGAAATTTTTGGAGCTATAAAAAAAAACCTCTATTGAGCTCAAATAAGACTAAAACTCCTTGAAAATCAACCTTTTTCCAGAAAATTTCGATCCAAGAAACATAAAAACTTTCCCACTCCGATTCAACTTCACATTATACAACGGAAACAATTACCGTAATCCCGCCGTTTCTTGGAAATGTTTCGTCTCAAGAGTCTCGTCAACAACAGGAAACAAAGAGCAGGCGAATGCGAAATGAGCCGTTTTGTTTATGGAGCCGAGAGACTTGTTAGCATTTTTTGGTTCCCTTGATTCTCACATGAAAAGAGTCGGGAGACGTATCCGAATAAGGCGAATATACATGCTGGGAAAAGCTCAAGAAAGCTGGATGGGAATTGAAGTTGGCCTAATGGGCTGGGTTCTCGAAATGGCAGGTGGAAAAGTGTTCTTGAAAAACTTTCTTAGGAACGCCAGAGTGGTCCCTAGAGGGTTGAAGCTTAGGTGGTCCGTGTAGGGGTTTAGAGTCCGATTCCTGATTACCTCAAGCCTAAGTGATCTTTATAGTAGTCTCCCATTTTTTTTTGCTCTGATTTCAATGTTGAAAAGTCGCATAAGGACCGCTGGCGTGCTCCCCTAGAGAGGTCACTTACTAAAAACACTGTAGTGGCCTCTGGCAAGCTTTAGCGCCCACTATAAGGTGGTCCCTGAAGGAAAAAGGATGTAATTCTAGGGACCACTCTGGGATTTCTAAGTCTTACAGGTCTTCACTAAATACTCCTCTGGGCAAAATATTTTCAAAAAAAAATGAAGAAATAGATTCTCGTTCCATAACATGAACAACAATGAGATAACATCGGATATTTTTACGGAATTTTCTAAGATGTTACCGTGTCAAGATCCGACCATGCTTTCCAAAATATCAAAAATAAAAGCTCAACACTAAAAAATGGTCTTGCGCGCAAGCCGTTTTGGGTCGGTTGCAACTGAAGAAATCGTCTATCCCGTACGCCTTTGATCTTTGAAAACCGTCAACGTTGAATAAACTCAATGAAGAAGTTTTTCTTTACAAAAAGAAACTAGAAATCAGACTTTGAGCTCAAAAAATCCATTTTAACAACTTCAAACAGAATGAAATGTCAGAAGTTAAAACCTCTGGTTGGACATTTATTCAATTTTCCGTCAGTAATTTCGTTTTCGCAGCTGTCATTTAACATAAAAAGCACCTTACTCGTTATAGTTACAGGTGGTTTTTTGAACAACAGACAGCTGAATGGGTTTTTAGTCATTCGAAATTCCAAGCTTTTCCCTTGAAGCTCCGGTTTTTCCGTTCACGAAGATGTACCCGGATTGCGTCCGTGATTCTGATTTTCTGAACGAGGCTCAATTTCGGTTCATTGAAAACTTGATTTTTCCGTTTGTTTCGGCGTTGAATGTCGCTGCGTTTTGCTGTATTTATTTCTTATCCCCAGCAACTATGAAGCAATATAAATGGCTATTACTGAACTATCAGACATGGTGAGTTTTTTTTTGATGGCAATTGGAATGACTTGGAGCGTCGGGCTCGTAATGCTTACTCTTTAGTATTTCCTCGTGCTCTGGAGCGCAAGTAGTTTCAGGTCGGACGAAAAAACTTTGATTCAAGCGGGGCGGTCGCGTTGCGCTTTTAATTTGTCAATGATCAATTTTTAAGAAATAAGTGATAATAATAATCAAATGACGGCTAACATTTGTCAGTTTGCTTCATTACTTATCACGTGTAAGTAGTTTTGGGTCAGACGCGCTGAGAAACCTCGGTCGAAGCGCGGTCCCGTTGCGGTTTAAGCAAGTGATAGCCAACATTGAATAGCTTGTTTCATTCCGTGTTGCGCGCAAGTAGTTTCAGGTCGGACGCGCCGAGAAAAGTCGGTTGAAGCGCGGTCCCGTTGCGGTTTAAATAAGTGATAGCCAACATTGAATAGCTTGCTTCATTCCGTGTTGCGCGCAAGTTGCTTCAGGTCGGACGAGCTGGAGAACCTCGGTAAAAGCAGCGCGGTCGCGTCGCGCTTTCAAACACTTGGCGACCTAAATAGCTTGCTTCATTCCATGTCGCGTGCAAGTAGTTTCAGGTCGGACGCGCCGAGAAAAGTCGGTTGAAGCGCGGTCGCGTACAGCCAACACTGGGTAGCTCGCTTTATTACTTATCTTGCGTAAGTAGTTTTAGGTCGGACGCGCTGAGAAACCTCGGTCGAACCGCGGTCGCGTATAGCCAAGCTAGCTTGCTTTAATACTTATCCCGCGTAAGTAGTTTTAGGTCGGTCGCGCCTCCAAACAGTCATTAACACTTCCCAAGTTTGAAAAATGGGTTTCAGGGTCATAATATTGGATGTTATGCTGACGGTCATCTTGCTACCAATACTCTATATTCCAGTTTTGGCCGGCTGCGCCGCCGGATTATTTTCAAAAATCGGGGTGTCCTCTCTACTACAATGCCTTATCGGCTGTGTTTGCTTTACAAGTGAAGAATAAAGTTCACACTTTCATAAGTTTCTCAACGGAGTTTCAGACGTTCTCGTTTCAATCCTAGCCCTATTCGAATACCGACATCATACAGTTCTACCGGTGAATAGTCCGTTCCGGTTTCAAACTTCAGTTAGGATCGCTTATATTCTTGGGAATTTTTGTTTTTGTACCGGCGGTTTTGTGGTCGTCATCTTGTTGGCTCCCGCCGATCAAGAGGGCTCCAAGTTGAAAGTTGTTGAGGTGAGAGTGAACCATGATATAGAAATTAAGAAACTTGGCTTGGCGCGACGCGGTTGCGCGGCGGTTTTGAATGAACAAAAATCACAGTGAGATTTTCACTGATCTGTACCCAACCTTGAGCGGTTTGTGAAAGAAAGTGGTTTCACTTGCGCGTTGAAAAAATCGATAAATTGCTCAGGATCACCAGAGGGGTGTGATAAAGGCTCCTTTTTCACTGCCTTTTTGCGCCCTCTCATCGGCTTTTATGCACAATTTTTGATGCCTCTCCACTTTTCCACGCCTTTGAGATAGAAAAAATGGAAGGCCCCATGAAGGGAATCTTTTTGCTACCTTTCTGCGGCCTTTTTTTCAACCTTATCCTTTTTGGCAGCCATTCCTAGACTTTGCCCGAGTAGGGACGAATTTACCCCCCTACTCTAATCAGAACTAAAAATTGAAAGTCCAGTCTAGGGACCAATGAAGCTTTTGGGATTCATGGCTCAGATCGTTAACCCCTATGGGGTCCATTTTCATCCCTCTAGGAACCCCTCTGGCGTTCACGAACTAACGAATGACGCGATTTAACAAAACCACCTTGCGAAGTTATATAACAACCATTTTCCAGATTCTCAAATGTGTTCCGCCTAACCTCTTCACTCCAGCCGCGTTCGTACTGGATTTGACGCCCAGAACCCAATGTTTTCTAGCCGGTCTGGCCGTCGTCGTCATCAGCCAGTTCATTTTCCTCAGCTCTCATGGCTTCTACGTCCTGTCCAAGCAAAGTGGTCATATGTCCTCGAAGACTCGACGCCTTCAGAAACACTTCTTCTACAACTTGTGTGCTCAGGTAGGACCTTCTTGAAAGGTCACTTCGAGAGAATTGTAAAATCGACATTTTTGGATTCTTAAAAAAAATCTGGAAACCGAGATTCATTTTGAAATTTTCCAGGTCAGCATTCCGATGATCTTCATGTGCTCCCCACTGGTCATAGCGTTTTTCTTCGTCAACACCAATACTTCCTTCGACGGTAGGCTAAACTTGTGATACCATAGGCAAAGTCGGAAGGACCCTTTACGGGCCCTTTGAGCGTCCGTTTGGAATGCAAAGGTTTCCATTGATTGTTCCATAACGGGTGGCAACGGTTTCCTTTTTACTGCCTTTTTGCGTCCTTTCATCGGCCTTTATCCACCCTTTTTGGACCCTTTTGAAAAACACAAAATTTTGTAAACTGAGAATGATCTTCACCAGTGACTGTGTATGAACCAAAATGTGCTACAGTAATAAAATCGGAAATCATCAATGGCCGAGACTTTCAGCACCTTTTTTTGAAGATTTCTAGCCCACCAGTAATGAAAGGCTCAATGAAGGGCGTAAAATGGAACCCTTTTAGCGGCCATTTTGCACCCGCTTCCCGCACTTCCGACTTTTGCTGTGATATTGCCTATGTGAGAGAGGCGGAACTGTTTTTTTTTTTTGCGGAATGTGAAAAAAATTTTTTTGTGAAGCGCGGAGTGCGGTAGCACAATATCTCCTCAGTACAAAAATAACCACATTTTTTTTCGATTGAAAAGGTGAAAATTTTGTATTTTTTTCTTCTTGAGAAGGCATTTTTTTCAATAGTTGGTGAACTTTGAAATTTATAAAAGACCACAAAATAATTTTTGAAACATTTTTTTACTGTAAAACGCATTACGCCTATCTCTGTTACCTGTGACCGCAATTAGAATGGCTCAAAGCAAGGATGTTGCTTAAAATCGCAACCGACTCAAAACGGGTTTCGCCTGAAGCCATCAAAAAACCGGCCTCAGAAATCCATTCAAACCGCAGAGCTGCAAGTTGTTTGTTGGCAGAATAAATTGGTCTATAAATAGTTAGAATGTAATTTGTGATCATTTTTTTCAAAAATATACTTATAACGGATCATACTAACCCAAAAATCAAATTTTCGAAAAAATTTCAGCTTCATATCGAGCTGTAGCGCAGTTTTATCTTTATACTAATCGCTTTTGAACTTTTATTTTACTCCCTACACTTTTTTAGTCCAAACAAAACAATTTTTCAGCGATAAATGCTCTACTAATCATCATGGCGTCCCTACATGGCGGGTTCGCCTCAACACTTTCTATCGTTTCTAATAAATATTATCGGAGATTTTTCGCAAGATTCCCATACTGCTCATGGAAGATGTTGTTTTCCAAAGAAGGTTGGTTAAAAATTTTCACTTTTTCAAATCAATTTTTTTCAGAGATCAAGGCTTCCGTGGATCACAGTAAGCACTTGTCGGCTGTTAAGAAAGTGACTGTTAAATAAAAAATTCTGTTTCTTTTGGGTTGATAAATTTTAACTGAAAAGCATGTTAAAGAAGCTGTTTGAAACAAGGAATTAACAGAAGCCGTTTGAAACAAGGAATTAAGGCTGTCTGGAAAGATTTCTCTGCGCCCTCCTCGCCTCTCGAAGTCTCTCTCATTTTTTTACGTGCTATTTCCAAGTTTATCCGACCTTTTCGGTGAAGGAAAAGAAAAAAACGCAGACATTCGGAAATCTTCTTTCAAACCCCCTCCCCCCCGCCCTTTCTTTTTTTGTCACCTTTCGTGTAACCTTAAAATTAATCATCCGACCTGGATTCCAATTATTTTTCACCTGTATTCTGCGAAATCATAACACCCCAAGTGTATCTGAAAACTTTTTCAGTCGGACATTCCGATGATCACAAAATTTCCTCCCTGTGAGAAGGAAACCGATTTGATCACTGTAGAAACTCTCCGCCATTTCGAAACCTTCGCCTCTCCATTTCTATCGATTTTGAACTTTTCCGCCTTTTTCTGTATCTTATTTCTGTCCCCAGTGAGTATGAAACACTACAAATGGTTGTTATTAAACTATCAAGCATGGTTCGTTTCATTAATTTTGTAAGAACTGTAGTCCGTCTTTCGCGACTTGAAAGACTGCTCTGCGCCCTCCTTATCTCTCGGCAACCCTCTCATGCTCACGTGCTATTCCCATGTTTCTTGAACCTCGCCCGTGAGAAAACAGAGAGACGCAGACACGCGAAAACTCTCAAGTCGCGGCGGACGGACTATAAGTGATGAAAAAATGACGTCATTTCCAGGGTGGTTTTTTTCGATATTTGTGTCCCATTATTGATAACACCCCATCTTTATTTTCCCATTATTGGAGGATGTTCGGTTGGCTGGTTCACAACTTTTGGTGTCCCTATAAAACTTCAAATTTTGATTGGTTGTGTCGCCGCAGCCAGTGAGGAAAAGCTTAAAGTAGTGTGCCCCCCTTTTTTCTACAAGTTCTGGGGGCACAAACTGACTCTGGAAAGCTGGAAAAATTAAAACAAATGGTTCAGATGCGGTGGTTTCAATTTTGATTCTTTTCGAGTACCGACATCAGATGATTCTGCCAAGAGACAGTTTCTTCCGGTTCGGAAAACCCTTCAGGATCTTCTACATTTCTGGAAATTTTTTTTATTGTTATATGGGGTTTCTTGTCATTATTTTTCTAGCGCCTGAAGATCAAAATTCAGCTAAAATTCAAGTGATCGAGGTTGGTTACTGGATTCGAAAAATGGAGGAGTTGAATTTGATATAATCCACTATTCACTTGAGCTTTAGGGGCCTTCCAAATATGGGAGTTACCTGATGGAATTAATTAGATTTTATCAGGAAATGACGTGAGAAAAATCCAAAAATTAGAAGATGGCGCCAAAACGCGGCGCGACCGCTTTGCATCCAAACTTCATGGGCCAAGTCGAAAATGTTGGAAAACTCCATAGAAATGTTCCATTTTTGCTGCATTTTCGCGCCCTTTCATCGGCTATTACGCACCAATTTTGCTGCCTCTCCCTTTTTCACCCCTTCTCAAGCCTTCAGAATTCGAGAAAAAATGCATAGGCAAAGTCGGAAGGACCCTTTAGCGTCCGTGATGGATGAAGAATGTCCATTAATTGTTCCCGAACGGGTGGTAAAGGTCTCCTTTTTTGCCTTTTTGCATCCTTTCATCGGCCTTCACCCACCCTTTTTGGAGCCTTTTGAGAAAGAATATTTTTAAAATTGAAAATAATCTTTTTCCAACGACTGTTTATGAACCAAATCGTGCTACAGTAATAAAGTCGGAAATTATCAATGGCCGAGACTTTCAGCACCCTTTTTGCACCCTGTTTTCACCGTTTTTTGTAGCTTACCAGCATACCAATAAAAAAAGGCTTAATAAAGGCAAAACGGAACCCTTTCAGCGGCCATTTTGCACCTGTTTTCCGCACTTCGTTTGGCAGTGTGAAAAGCTCCATAACGGGACCCTTTTTGCTGCCTCTTTGCTGCCTCTTTGCGGCCTTTTTGCGGCCTTTTTGCGGTCTTTTTTGAGCCTCTCACTTTTTTTTCACCATTCCGACTTCGCCCGAGTATTCAAAATCAACAGTTGTTAGTTTCAAAGTGCGAAATTGGAAAGAACGCTTACCAAAAAATAAATAGTTTGCTTGCAGATCCTCCAATGCGAGCCGTACAAAATCTTCACACCAGACGCATTCATTGCGGATTTGACTTCGAGAAGTGCCTGGTTTTCGATCTCACTGGTTGTTGGCTCGATGCCGCAATTGATTTTCCATTTCTCTCATGGGATTTACATCTTGCTCAAACAAAACAGCCATATGTCTACTAAAACTCGAAATCTTCAGAAGTACTTTTTCTACAATTTATGCGGACAGGTTATAGTTTGAAAATTTTAGAGACGCCAGAGGGGTTCCTAGAGGGGTTATTAGGAAAAGCTGAACCTATAGGGGTGAAAGTTAGGTGATACCTGTAGGGATTTTGGGCTCATATGAAACTTCTGGTTCTCTATGTCCTAGAGTCTAGGAATATCTATCGTACCCAGAATGATCAGTAAAATCCCTTAAGAAGTCTCTTCAGGGACCCCTATCCCCTTCGAAGGACCACTCTAGGGTCCCTAAGAATCCCTATACATCCTTTTTTTTTAGGCCAGTATTCCAACGCTTTTTATTTGCGTCCCACTGATTTTCGGCACCTTTTTGGTCAACACAAACACTTCTATGCAATGTAAAATGAATATTCTTTCAAAAAAAAAACAATTTTTCAGGGGTTTCGCCATGTATTGTGATCACTATATCCGTGCACGGTGGAATTTCTTCAATTTTCACTATTCTTTCAAATAAGTTTTATCGGGGATTTTTCTTCAAGTTTCTGACATCTAGAAATAGTCAGTTTCAAGATTTTTCCAAAAATTTTTCCAAATTTTCCAACAGCTACCAGCTCCTCGAAAGCTCCGACCTCAAAAGCGTCGAGAAAAGAGGTTTTTGTGCCATGAACTACACTATACTCTCCCTGGCTTGATACGCCCTGGTCGCACGGAGAATGGCTCAAGGCGTTGCGGGCGCGTCGCGGTTGCTGCAAAGTCGTTCATATTTGTATTAGAATCAACTTGTGTTCAGAGACTAAAGTTTCCTTTTTCTGTTTGTATAAAACTTTTTTTCACATTCTCCTCTTATTTATGAAAGCTGTTTTAATGTCTCTCTGACCTCGCCGATGAGGGAACAGAGAGACGCAGACACGTGAGAGTTGTATTGAAGTTTCCTCAAAAACCAAAAATATCTCGATAAAAATTCATTCCTATCTATGATCAGAAAACTGCTTTTCTTTCTGCTACGCAACACATTTCCACATGCTTCTCCCCTAGAAGGTCGCTTTCAAAAGATCTCCAGGAGAAAAACATCTGTCATATCGAATCCCCATTTGTTTCTTTCTTTCATATCCGTTATCAGAACATTTTTATATTAATGGCCTACCCACCTTGTGATACGGAAAGCGGATGGCTCAATGAAAAAACGTTGCGTCTTTTTGAAGCCTTCGCCTCTCCGATTCTATTGACTTTGAATTTTTCCGCGTTTCTGTGCATTTCATTTCTGTCTCCAATCTCTATGAAGCACTACAAATGGTTATTATTGAACTATCAAACATGGTAAGATTCATTAAATCAATTTTTTTTTTCGGGACTAGAAAGGGCGGAGTTGCCCCTTTGGGGACCACTTCGGTGTTAACTGCTTTTTCTCTGCGCCCTCCTCGTCTCTCGGCGACCCCGACCTCGCCGGTGAGGGAACAGAGAGACGCAGATGCTCGAAAAATTTCAAGTCGCGGTGAATGGACTACAAAAACTGGTTTAGATTTAGGGTCATTTCTTTCGATATCGTTTTTCCATTATTAGTCACGCCTGTTTTTTATTTCCCTGCGATTGGAGGTTGTTCGATTGGTTGGTTCACCACTTTCGGTGTACCTATGAGAGTTCAACTTGTCATTGGTTGCATCGTGGCGGCGAGTATGCGACAATTCGAAAACTCAAATAATGAGAAGTTTTGGCGCCAATTCGGTTTCCTGCGTTTCTAAGAAGTTGGGAGGGATTCCTTTAGGATTTTTGCTGTATTAGGAACTCCTATAAGAGGCAATTGACGGTCTCTAAATGGCTAAAAGTTTTAGTGGCCCCTATAGGGGCTAGAACTTTCGAATTCGCGCCAAAAACCGCAACGCGACCGCTTCGCACGCCGTAAAGGCGATCGTTCCAAAAAAACGACTTTATTTTTCAGATGCTGTCGTTTCAATAGTGATCCTTTTCGAATACCGTCATCACACGGTTTTACCCAGTGAAAGCCCGTTTCGATTCAGAATATCTATCAGAATGTTATATATTCTTGGCAATATTTTCTGTTGCCACGGTGGCTTTCTCTTTCTCATCTACACGGCGCCCGAAGACCAATATTCAGCAAAACTGAAAGCCATCGAGGTTGCCAATTTTCTTTTTGATCTCACGGGGAAGATATGTAAACATCGATTTTGAAGGTTCTCATGAATGTTGTCAATTTTCCCCGACTTGAAAGGCGAGGCAGGGGGCGGGATGCGTAGCGTATGCGTACGCGGTTCTTGGCACGAGTTCAATTCAATTATTTATTGATTATGTTCATATGTCCATCAAAAAATAGAAGATAATATAGAAAAAAAGCGATGCGCTTGATTTGAACTGGCGCCGAGAACCGCGTACGCACACGCTACACGTCCCGCGGGGGAGGGCTATTTTAGAATGATTTGGGGCGCGGGGGAGGGGGCTATTTTTAGAATGATTTGGGGCGCGGGGGGAGGGGGCTGATTTGGACAAGGCTTGAAATGCTTATTCCGAAGTTGGGTGGGGGATTCTTGAAGATCGCCTAGCATTCCAGAGCGTCACAAAAATCTATTAGACTTATTTTCTTGATCAGTAGTCTAGATGCAACCGCGTCTCATCGAAGTACAGCGTAGGAGTGAAAAAATGGATACAATCTGTTTTTGGGCAGTACTTCTCTGCGCCCTCCTCATCTCTCTGATACCCTCACATGTTGACGAGCTCTTTCCGTGTTTCTCTGACCTCGCCAGTGAAAGAATAGTGAGACGCAGACACCCGAGAAATATCTAGTGCCGCGGGCGGACCATGTAATCAATTACAGATCCTTCAATGTGAGCCTTATGGAATTCACACTTCTGGCGGTTTCATTCTGGATTTGACCTCGAAAAGCGCTTGGTTCTCGGCCTCACTCTTCGTCGGCTTCACCCCCCAAGTGATTTTCTACTCTTCTCATGGAATCTACAAACTGCAAAAGCAAAGCAGCCACATGTCCAATAAAACGAGAAATCTCCAAAAGTACTTTTTCTACAATTTGTGCGCACAGGTTCTAGGATAAATAAATGACCAAACTATAAATATCCTCAGGCCAGCATTCCAATGATTTTCGTTTGTGTGCCTCTTATCTTCACAGCTGTGTTGATCAACAGCTCTTTTTCACAGTGTATGGACAAAGTTAAAGGAAATTTGAATATATCTACTTTCAGGGATGTCTTCCTTCATCCTTATCATGTTAACGTCACACGGTGGATTTTCATCAATTTTCACTGTTTTTTCCAATAAATTCTATCGGAATTTCTTCCTCAAACTCTTCCGTTTCCACTTCTTCAGACCCAAGAAAAGTAAGTGTGATTGCTTTTTTAGAACTTAATCGTATTTTTCACAGCAACGATCCAAGTCTCGAACGTCCTTATTTCACATGGATCCAGCAGAACCTTGCAATGAGGAATATAGCTGATTCACGGCTGAGCAAGCGAAAAAGGTCCTGGCACGATAATGCACGAGATAGTGCCTGGCTCGTGGAGAGCGCAGACAGGCTACGCCCCAAGCTTGCCGTGAATAAACGTTTCTATGACTTTTTGAACACGTTAACAGAGTTTTTTGAAATAAGGTGTCAACGAGTTCTTTCAATCATCAGCTGCCAAATCGCCAACGTCTCTGATTGAAATCTCAAACCTTATTTGTATCTTTAATCTGAAAACTAATTTTTCCTTCTCAAAACATTTCCACATGCTTCTCCCCTAGAAGGTCGCTTTCAAAAGATTTTCGGGAGAAAAAAACATCTGTCATATCGAATCCCCATTTGTTTCTTTCCTTCGTATCCGCTCTCAGAACATTTTTATCTTAATGGCCTACCCATCTTGTGATACGGAAAACGGTTGGCTCAACGAAAAATCTCTTCGACTTTTTGAAACCTTCGCCTCTCCGATTCTATTAACTTTGAATTTTTCCGCGTTTCTGTGCATTTTATATCTGTCTCCAATCTCCATGAAGCACTACAAATGGTTACTGTTGAACTATCAAACATGGTGAGGTTTAATAAAAATATAGCCCGGTTCTCGGGACTTGAAAGGACGGAGTTCGTCCCTCACGGTGTTCCCAAACGGGGTGGGGAGACGTCAAAGACATTTGGGCGCGAAATTTAAAATCTCAAGTACGCAGCCAAAGGCGATCGTACAAACAAGTTATTAAAGTTGAATATTCAGAGTAGAATGACGTCATTTTATCCGGAGCGCTTTCTTACTTTTTTTTTGTGAATTCAGAAACTTTGACGCCTCGCTCATCTTCCCTCATCCCATTAGGAATGCCGTGCCCCTATAGGGACCACTGCGGTGTTAATTGTTTTTTTTCTCTGCGCCCTCCTCGTCTCTCGGCGATCCTGACCTCGCCGGTGAGGGAACAGAGAAACGCAGACGCTCAAAAACTTTCAAGCCGCGGTGAATTGACGACATGAACTGATTCCATTTTTAGGGTCATTTCTTTCGATATCATCTTTCCATCACTAGTCAGACCAGTTTTCTATTTTCCTGCCATTGGCGGTTGTTCTACTGGCTGGTTCACAACTTTCGGTGTACCTATGAAAATTCAACTTGTTATCAGCTGCATTGTTGCGGCGAGTAAGTCCATTTTTCCTTGGAACGGCGGAATGTCGTTTGCAGTTCACCTGCGAAGCGGTTGCGACGCGTTTTGGCGCCAATTCGGTTTCCTGCGTTTCTAAGAAGTTGGGAGGGATTCCTTTAGGATTTTGCTGTATTAGGAACTCCTATAAGAGGCAATTGACGGTCTCTAAATGGCTAAAAGTTTTAGTGGCCCCTATAGGGGCTAGAACTTTCGAATTCGCGCCAAAAACCGCAACGCGACCGCTTCGCACGCCGTAAAGGCGATCGTTCCAAAAAAACGACTTTATTTTTCAGATGCTATAATTTCGATAGTGATTCTATTCCAATACCGACATCACACGATTCTACCCACTAAAAGTTCATATCGACTCAGAAAATCTATCAGAATTATCCAAATTTTTGGCAATGTTTTTATTTTTTTTCTTGGGTTTCTTTTTTTGATTTTCACGGCTCCAGAAGATCAGTACTCAGCGAAACTACAAGCCATCGAGGTTATCTTTTTTTCACATTTTTAGGGACGCCAGAGAGGTTCCTAGAGGGGCAACCTGTAGATTTTTCTCAAGGGACCACCTAACTTCCTCCTTTAAAGGGCACTAAACAACTTTGGTCACATAGGCAAAGTCGGAAAGACCCTCACGGGCCCGTTATGGGTGCAAAGGCTCCCATTAATTTTTTCTAAAAGGGAGGCAACGGTTTCCTTTTCACAGCCTTTTTTCGTCCTTTTATCGTCCTTTATCCACCTTTTTTGGACCCTTTTGAAAAACACAAGATTTTTTAAATGATGAATAATCTTTACCAGGGACTGTGTATAAACCAAAATGTGCTACAGTAATGAAATCGGAAATCATAGATGGTCGGGACTTTCAGCACCCTTTTTGCACCCTTTTTTGAGCCCACCAAGAATGAAAGGCTCAATAAAGACCACAAAACGGAACCATTTTAGCGGCCATTTTGCACCCTTTTTCCGCCCTTCCGACTTTGGCAGTGCATTCTGATGTGGTCACCCGGCTTTAAACTAATTTCAGGTCCTCCAATGCGTGCCCTATGGAATTTTCTCATTTGGCGGTTTCATTCTGGATTTGACCTCGAAAAGCACTTGGTACCTGGCCGTACTTTTCCTCGTTTTCACCCCCCAAGTGTTTTTCTACTTCTCTCATGGGATCTACATATTGCAAAAGCAAAGCAGCCACATGTCCACGAAAACGAGGAACCTTCAGAAATACTTTTTCTACAATTTGTGCGTCCAGGTTCTAGGAAAACATAGCAAAACTATGAATTTTATCCTTTAGGCCAGCCTTCCGGTGATTTTCGTTTGTGTTCCACTCATTTTCATCGCTTTTTTGATCAACACCAACACTTTTTTGCAGTGTAAGTAAGGAAATATTGTCTCTCGGCGACCATCCCATGTTGAAGCGCTATTTTCATGTTTCTCTGACCGGTGAGAGAACAGAGAGACGCAGACACTCTCAAGTCGCGGCGAATGGACTATGGGAAAATGAAAATCTGTAAAACTCTTCCAGGGATGTCTCCCTTCCTTCTTTTAACGATAACATCCCACGGCGCAGTTTCATCAACTTTCACTGTTGCTTCAAATAAGCTCTATCGAGAATTCTTCTTCAAACTCTTCCGTTTTCATTGCTTCAGACCCAAAAAAAGTTGGTTTACAAAAAAATTTTAAACTCTTATCGTTTTTTTTCAGCAGTAACAGTCAACGTTTCAAGTGTCCTCATTTCAACTGGAAGCAGAAGAACCTTGAAATGAATAAATTTTGGTCTAAAAAGTGGTCGCACTTGGAATGGGTCGGAGCGTCGCGGCCACGTTCTTATAAAAACGCCAGAGTGGCCACTAGAGGGATTAGGGCAAACATCCCCTTGAGAAAGCAGGATCTGACCCCAAAGCCCTTAAAGCCGAAGCGGCCCCTATTAGGTTTCAGGGTATGACTAGAAGCGCCTATAGATTAAGTGGCCCCTCTATTGGTCTTCAAATTTACCGATTGGACGTATAGGACCACTACCACATAATTTTTATTTTATGAAAGCTCTAATGCCCCAGTAGAAGGTAGGGTAGCTCCTTAAGGCACCTACAAGATCCCCTAAAGTTAGTGAGAGTACTCAGAATCAAAAATAAAATTCTGTAAAACCCCTCAGGCAACCGAGAAAAAGCTCGTTCAAACTTTTCCAGTGCGGATTTAGACCCGCTCCGAGCCTTCGGCTAGAGACTTGAGGCGTGGTGTAGTGGTTAGGGGTCTTATTCACTGTCAATGTGTCCAAGGTTCGAATCCCTCTGACGGATATCTTTTTTGCCGGCTCATAACTGTATTCCTTACACATTTTTGTGATATTTTTTTCGAAGATTTACAACAAAAGTTACAAAAAATTTTATATCTACTATCTTCCTCATGTCACGCTTTCTTCTCTTAATATTCCCTCAACTACTTGCTGTTGAAAGGCAAACATTAAAAACCACAAAGTCTCAAATCTCAAGAGACCAGTCAGAAAAGAAACATATCAAAAATCAAATTTTGATATCTGACGTCAATAATTCTTAAGCATGGGTTTTCAGCTCAAGAGTTCTGAAAATTGCCCAAAATTACGGGGGAGAACCTTGTTTTGGGTGATCAAATCCCCCTCGTTTTTGAATTTTGATTCACCCACTTTATATTCAAATTGTCACCTGAGTCATTTAAAAAAATCTTTCTTCTCAAATTTCCCAAAGCCAACCCAATTCACTTCCAATTTTATTTTCATTTTTGCATCATGAACTTACCTTTATCTTTATTACCCTTTTGCAAAATTTTCACCTGTTTCCCATGGAATTTTCTTGTTAAGTTTGGTCTGTCAAAATATTTTCCCCTTTTTGTAAACCATTTTTCAAAAAATTCAGTAAAAATGGCGGAATATCCGCCGTGTGAGAAGGACGGCGACTGGCTCAATGTCAGAATATTTCGAGTCTTCGAAACTTTTATTTTTCCAATCATATCAACTTTGAACTTCACTTCTTTTTCTGTATATTATTCCTGTCACCGGCGAGTATGAAAACACTACAAATGGTTGTTATTGAACTATCAAACATGGTTCGTTTCTTTTTTTTTTGATTACAGTAGAAGTGCGTTGCGGTCGCGGTGCGGATTTTTGGCGGGGAATTCAAATTTAAACAGAAACTGCCTTTTTTAGACCTTTCATCATTTATTCAAGGTTCTTGTGAGGTGAAAGTATGATGAAAACCGCATTTATTACCCTTTTCTCCATTTCGGGTTCAAATTTGAGTTTCCCGCCAAAAACCGCACACTTAGGAGCTCCAAAGTGGTCCCTTAAGGAAAAAACAGCTCCTGAAAGGTACGTTTAAATGGTCCCTGTTGTATTGTGAAGTAAACAACTTTAAATTACTAAAACGTTTACTTCATACAAAAGTAAAAAAAAAAGAAAAAAAGAACCAAAACTCAATCGCCTAACGCGATTGCGCAGAAATGAAACTATGAAGGTGACCTGCACATCTTAATAATGCGCGGCCATTTGAAATGGTGTAGATTTACGGGGACACTATAACAGTCCCTATAGAGCTTAGGGTCTGACTCCCAAGCCTTTGAAGATTATGTGGTCCCTATAGTGGTCTTTAAACTCTTTGTTGTAGTTTTAAAACTTAAAAGATGTTCATAGTAGTTCCTTTGTTGATATTGTAAGGCCATGCTCCCCTAAAGTGACTTCTAACTAAAACCCCTATAGAGACCACTTCTGGGAGCTCTACAGCCCCTATAGGAAAGGTGAGGAGACTTTTGAGTACTCTTAAGTTGGATCCTATAGGGACCACGCTAGGGGGAATTTTTCGAGCGTCTGCGTCTCTCTGTTCCCTCACCGAGGTCAGAGAAACATTAAAATAGCATGTCAACTTGAGAGGGCGCAGAGAGCCTATTTTTCAACTTCCAGGCTCACAGTTTGGGACATCTTCTTTCCATTATTGGTCACGCCAGTTTTCTATTTCCCCGTTCTGGGCGGATGTTCCATAGGTTGGTTCACGACAATCGGGGTACCTATAATCCTTCAAACAGCTATCGGCTGTATTCTTTCGTCCAGTGAGCAGAGGAATCCAAAAAATAGAAAATAAGTTCATTTTACAGATTCCCTAGTGTCAGTGGTGATCCTGTTTGAATACCGACATCACATTATGTTACCCAGTAGAAGTCCGTTCCGGCTGAAAAAATCCAGCAGAATATTGTACATCTTCGGGAATGTCTTTTTCTGTTGGGGTGGTTTTTTGGTCCTCATCTATCTAGCGCCTAAAGATCAGTATTCAGCAGAAATTCAAGTTATCGAGGTTGGTAACTAACATTGAAAAAAAATTTGATATAGTCTATTCACCGTGACTTGAAGTTTTTGGAGTGTCTGCGTCTCTCTGTACTCTCATCGGAAAAGTCAGAGACATGAAAATAGCACGTAATCATGAGAGAAACGAGGAGGGAGAAGAGAAAAACAGTACCTTCAAGTCGCTTTTGAATGTCAAGTAGAGAGTGACGTCATCCGAAAACGCTCTGTGGCTGGCTCGCTTCCTGATTGGTTCAACGACATTAGGGGCGGAGCTTGAGCGACGGCTTGACATTCCAAATCGGAAAAATTTGGTATATTCCATTCACAGCGGCTTGAAAGTTTTGGAGTGTCTGCGTCTCTCTGTTCCCTCATCGGCGAGGTCAGAGAGACATGAAAATAGCACGTCAACATGAGAGACGTGGAGGGCGCAGAGAAAAACAGCAGCTCCAAGTTGCGGAAAAGTGTACCATATATAGCTGATTCACGGCTGAGGGGACGTGGCCTGTCTGCGCCCTCCAAGAGCCAGGCGCTATCTCGTGCATTATCGTGTCAGGACCCTTTTTCCAATGGCTCAAGCCAGCCGTGAATCAGCCTGTTCGGATTTTGAATGTCAATTACAATGACGTCCTTCAAAAGCTTCTGTCTGATTGATTTGTCACGTCATTAGGGGCGGAGCTTGAGCGACGGCCTGACACTCAAAATCTGAACAGACTATATGGTATCACGAGCATTGTGTAATAATATTCATTTTCCACAGTTTAAAACAAAAAGTGGACTTCTTAGTGTGCGTATCGCGAAGCGGTTTTTGAAAGTTTGATCACTTTTGAATTGGCGCCGAAATCGCATCGCGACCGCGCCGCTTGGAAAACTGTAATTACCGCAATTTACCGTTTCAGTATTGAATTATACAGGACAAAAATAAGAATTAGTTTTCATACCACATATACGCAAGAATTCGGAACAATCTGACCTGTCTGCGCCCTCTTTTCTCTCGCCGATGGGTCATTTGAGAGAGAGGAGGGCGCAGGAAGGTCAGACTGTTCCAAGTATTGGAGAATGAACATATTCAATGCTATTTTTGTTGAAAAACGAATTTTCTAAAAATTTATTACAGATCCTACATTGCAAGCCCTACGGAATCTTCTCATCTGGAGCCTTCATAATGGATATGACGTCGAGAAGCGCCTGGTTCTTGGCCGGTCTGGCCGCTGTCGTCGTTCCGCAACTGGTTTTCCGGTTTTTCCATGGGCTCCACATCTTACAGAAGCAAAGTAGCCACATGTCCACGAAAACCAGGAACCTTCAGAAATACTTTTTCTACAATTTATGCGGACAGGTAAGTCGGAAAATGAAATCCCCTTGCTCTTCTTTTCTCTCGATGACCCTCTCATATTGTCATGCTATTTCCATGTTTCTCTGACCTCGTCGGTGAGGGAACAGAGAGACGCAGACATTTTCAAGTCGCGGCGAATGGACTATACTTAGGAACTCACAGCGTTCCCAAAAGGGGTGGGGTGACGTCAAAAAATTTTTGGAATTCGAAATCTCAAGTACGCAGCCACATGTGTTCTTCATTCCGTTGAATACTCAGTTTAATTTGCAACGATAGGTAGCTGTGACGTCACAGTCCTTTTATCCAAAGCGCGCACTTACTTTTTTTTGTAAATTCACAAATTTTGAAGCCTCGCTCACCTTCCCTCACCCCATTAGGAATGCCTTGAACTCCAGAAAGGTGCCTATAGGGGGCACTTAAGCTTGCAAAAGTGGTTCCTTTAGTGGTTTCAGCTGAGGGGCCCCTGTAGGGACGTGCTAGTCGATTATCACTCTGTACTTTTGAAAAATTTTGAACAGATGGTGAACCGAGCTTGCTGAAAAAACTTTTAGTGGCCCCTATAGGGCTCTGACGTTCAAGTGGCCACTATAGTAGCCAAATCAGTGACTCCTTTAGTGTCTTCTCCAAGTTGGCGAGCCTCTATAAGGGCCACTAGAGATTTTTCCAGTGTTCTTTCAAACTTCGAACCCTTTAGGGACCACTTGAGCTTTAGGGGCTAGTGGTTGAACTCTAAAACTCTACAGGGACCTCTTAAACACTAAACATACTCCTTTTTGTTCCCTATAGGGACCACTCTGGCGATCCTAGTATAGCCCGAATTTCAAAACCCCTGGTCGCATTTGGAATGGCTTAAAGGGGACTTTTCGCGCCACGACTATTTATAATAATAACCTGATTTTCAGACCAGTATCCCCATGGTTTTCGTCTGTATCCCCCTTATTTCTATCGCTTTTCTAGTCAACGCCAACCCCTCTCCCCAATGTAAGAACTGAAAAACCACAAAAAAAAAAATTTAATTTAGGGATGTCCCTATCGATCATCATCGTCATAACACTACATGGCGGATTTTCGTCAAGCTTCACAATTTTTTCCAATAAATTCTATCGCCAATTTTTCTTCAGATTTTTTGGTTTTTGTCTTCTTTGAAATTGTTATAGCTGATCCTGATTTTCAGGACGGATGACCTCGAAAACTTCGATTGTGACCGTATTTAAAAGTAATCTTTGATTTTTTTTTTCAAGTGTGTTCATTAAAACTTGGAACATTTCTCTTTCTCTGCACCCTCTCAAGTTCGAGCGCTATTTCTTCACAGAGAGAAATGAGGGTACAGACAGGTCACAGTTTTTCAAGTGGATTTTGAAAAAAATGAATAAATCTATGTTTCTAATGGCGTTTAACTTATCAAGAATAAAAGTGGCATACATTCCGCTTCAATTTCAAACAACGTGGTCGCATTTGGGACGGCTAAACGATGGTTTTCAGTCTGCACCCGACCTAAAACAACTTACGCGATTTAACACCAAGATCAAGCTACTTTTTTCGTTTCTTTTTTTTTTTGATATTGGTTTATCAAGAACATATGCGACACGTTTTTGTCTTAATTTAGACAATGTGGTCGCATTTGGAATGGCTTTATGATAAATTTTACTCTGCGCCCGACCCAAAACGACTTAAGCACAGTGGCATCAAAATTAAACTCTTTTTCAGCTATACGTTCGATAGCTTTCGAATTATCAAGAATAAATGCGTCACGTTATTGAATAAAATTTTGAATACTGTGTTCGCATTTGGAACGGCTTCACGATAAATTTTTGTCTTCGCCCGACCCGAAACGACTTACGCGTAGTGGCATCAAGATCAAGCTTTTTTCGGCTTCAAGGCTTCTCTGAGAAAATCAAAAAAACAATTTACAACTTTTCTCTGAACCACCTGCTCCATAATAATCCGCAAATGGCCGAAGCTCAAAAATCACCTGCTATTCGTCAAAAACTACCTTTTTTCGAGATTTACGTTAGTGATTTTTTTTTTCCTGAAGATGGATTTGAACTACCCCCCTTGCGAGAAAGAAACCGATTTTCTCAACGTAAAGACCCTGCGACTTTATGAAATTTCTACCTTTCCTTTCTTATTAACCGTGAATTTGTCTGCCTTTTTCTGTATTTTATTTCTTTCCCCAGCCTCGATGAACAACTACAAATGGTTGCTGTTAAACTTTCAGACATGGTGAGTATTTTTTAACGTTTTTTTAGGATCTAAAACCTTCTCTCCCAAATCCAAGAAAAAGTAGTTGAAAAAGGGCCAAGAAGTACCTATTTTGACCATCTTCCAGAGGAAAAGTACCCTTTAACGGCACTCCAACGAATCAGTTTTTAGATCGCCTGAGTGGTCCCTAGAGTGGTTACGGAAAAATGGCCCCTATAGGGGACAAAAGGGGTAAAATTTAGGTGGTCCTTATAAGATCTCGCCATTAAGACAGCAAAGCTTGAGTGGTCCCTATAGGGGTCTTTCAATTTTTTTTTGTGATTTGATGGTTAAACCACTAGCATGCTCCCCTAGAGTGGCCACTTTACGAGCTTCAGTGCCCCCTAAAGGGATGAGACAAGGTGTCCCTGCCCCTTCAGAGGCCACTTTAGGGTTCCTATCCCAAAATTCCTATCTTGAGGGTCACTTTTTTCGTAATCTCTCAGAATTTCCTAACCTGGGTCATTTTTTTTCGATATTTCCTTCTGAAAAATTGACTTGTAAAGCTTCTTATTTTGAAAATTTACATTCAGGATCACTTCCTTCGACATTTTCCTCCCAATATTAGGGACACCAGTTTTCTATTTTCCAGTGATTGGAGGCTGTTCTTTCGGTTGGTTCACAACTATTGGAATCCCTGTGAAAATCCAAGTTTCGATGGGTTGTGTCGTCACGGCGAGTGAGTCTTTTTTTAATTTAAAAAAATCAGGAAAAAAATTTCCAGATGCATTGGTTTCAATACTGATTCTCTTCGAATACCGACATCACAAAGTTCTACCCAATAATAGTCCGTTTCGATTCAGAAACTCTATCAGGGTCATTTTCGCCCTTTCGAATATTATTTTCTGTTGCGGCGGTTTTCTGGTGATCATTTATTTATCGCCTGAAGACCAATATTCAGCAAAATTGATATCAGTACAGGTTCCATTTTCAACATTTTTTATACCTAGGCAAATTCGGAAAGGGTGAGAAAAGGCTCCATAAAATTTTACTTCAAAGATGACAAGGCTTCTTTTTTTGCTTTCTTTTTGCGCCCTCTCATCGGCTATTATGCACCCTTTTTGCTGCCTCTCCCTGTGCACAGCGTTCTAAAACGGGGTTCACGCAAAAAAAGGCGCACACTATTCTCAATGGAGCGCGTAACTTGGAGCGTTGCCAATCAAAATCAAGGTGCTTTTTTTTCTTTAATTTAAATGCTATTAACTTTTTTCGATTATTTTAAAAATCTTTTTTTTGTTTCTATGCACGTAAATTTTTTTAATTAATGTTTTTTTAAACGTATTAGAAAGTTTTTTTAAAGTGTCCATAGCTCGTTAATGTGTCGAAACGTTGTTTATAAAAGAAAATACTGTATCCAAGAGACAAATTCGAAGAAAATCGAAATTCCAACTCCAAGAATCGATCAAAATATCAGTTTCCAACTAATAAACAAGAAAAAAAAAGCTGTCAGTGTCCGCGCAAAAGAGAAAAATTTCGACTTGACGAAAAGTTCAAAAAAAGTGTAATTGGTCTGTACCTAAGAGACAAAACAGAAAATCGAAATTTCAACTCCAGGAATCGATCACATTATCAGTTTTCAATTACTCAAACAGGAAAAAAAAGAATACAAAATCAAAACTGAGTTAAAAATTTCGACTTTCGTGAGCAGAACAATTATGTAGTCCTTTGAACCAATCAAACCACAAGAAAATAAACTGCGAAATTTTAAGAGAGTTATAGGAAATGGCTAGCAACACTTGGAAACTATAAATGTCAGGAAAAAAAAATGCTAGCCTTCAAATAATCAAAAAATCCGGAATCTTAATTACGACGCGAAAAGACGATTGTTAGCCACGCCCACTCATGCAACGTCCGCATGCTTTTCAGAAAAGGGGCGGGAACCCCGCTTTAGAACGCTGTGTGTGCTACGACAAGAGCGAGTTTTCCATTTGCGAGGAGTACTGTATGCGGAAAGGCGCATTGAGTGCATACACTTTGCGTGTTTACACTTTCGTTGCGTGACGTCACCGGGTCGGACATCTCCGGGTTTTTCGTTTCCGAGTTTTTTTTCGAATATTTTTCAACTCGGACCTTGGTAACGCGAACGGGACGCGAAACGGACGTGTCGGTGCATTTCTAGTGACCACTTTAGTAGCCTTAACGCTCTTAAGTGGTCCCTTGAATCGCCCAGAAACGTCCGGAGCACGTCCGTTTCGCGTTACCAATGTCTGAGAACTTTTTCTTTCCCTTTTTTCAAGATTTGCATTTTTCCTCGATGATATTTGCACGATATAAAACAGTATCAAGAAAAAAAATTGAAAAATATTCGAAAAAAAAACCCGGTGACATCACGCAACGAAAGCGTAAAGACGCAAAGTGTATGCACTCAATGCGCATATCCGAATACAGTAGTCCTCGCAAATGGAAAACTCGCTCTTGTCGTAGCCCCCTCTGCCTTTCTCCACCTTGAGCCTTTGAAATCCCATAAAAATGGAAAGCCGGTGAAGGGGCTTTTTTGCTGCCTCTTTGCTCCCTTTTTTCTGCCTTTCTGCGTCTTTTTTTTGAGCCTTTAGCAGCCATTATCCATCATTCCGACTTTCCCCGAGTAACAAAAGTTTCATGAAAATTGAAAAAGAAACATCTATTTTTCGAAAACTAACTTTTTAGAGACTACTGTGCAAAAAGAAACCTTTCGTGGTACTAGGGAACGGCAGAGTGGTCACTAGAGGGGCTATCTAGGGGCTCTTTAAGGTTTTCCTCGAATGACCACCTTACCTCCCCTCTTGCAAAAGTGGTCACTCTAGCAGTTTTAGTTAGCGGCCACTCTAGGGTCACCCCCTAGTGGTATTTTGAAGTCGAAACAAAATTTAAAAGACTTCTAGAAGGACCACTTGAGCTTTAGAGGCTCAGGAATCAGACCCTTAACCCTATAGGGACCATCTAATTCTTAGCCCTCTAGGGAGCACTATTTTGTCCCCTAAGACCTCAAGTGACCACTCTGGCGCTCCTAAGAACTTAAAATCTTTTTCGATCTTACAGTTCCATTTTGAATAAATTTCAGCTTCTTCAATGCGAGCCCTATGGGATCTTCTCCTCAGCCGGTTTTATCGTGGACACGACTCTGAAAAGCGCATTTTTCCTGGCCGGACTGGCCATCGTAATAATCCCGCAATTGATTTTCCGGTTTTCCCATGGGATCTACATTTTGCAAAAGCAAAGTGGACACATGTCCACGAAAACCAGGAACCTGCAAAAGTACTTTTTCTACAATTTATGCGGACAGGTAAGCCGGAAAACTTGCTATACCAGTTACAGTCCGTTTTTCGGGAATTGCCAGAGTGGTCCCTATAGGGGTTAGGGGAAAAGCACCCACTATAGGTGCTTCTTATAGGGAAAAATTTAGTTGATCCCTTTAGGGGTCTGTTTTCTGACCTCTAAGTCCCTAAAGCTTAAGTGGTCCCTATAGGGTTCTATTTTTTGACCTCTCCGCCCTTAAAGTTCAAGTGGTCCCTGAAGGGGTCTGTTTTCTGACCTTTAAGCCCCAAAAGCTCAAGTGGTCCCTAAAGGGCTCTATTTTCTGATCTCTAAGCCCCTATAGCTTAAGTGGCCCCTACAGTGGTTTTTCAACTTTTTTTATGCTTTGAAAGTCAAAAAAGCCATCGTCCCCTAGAGTGGCCACTCTTGCAAACTTCAAAGTCCCATATAAGGGTAGGTTAAGTGGTTCCTAGAGGGGGGCCTTCAAGAGCCCCCTATAGGGACCACTCTGGCGTTCTTCAGAAAGAAAAAAGCTATAAATTTTTCCAGACAAGTATTCCGATGATTTTCATTTGTGTTCCCCTGATTTTTATCACTTTTTTCGTCAACACCAACACATTTTTGCAGTGTAAGGAGTCAGAAAAGCCTTTTTCAAAGGGATCACTTCAGGGGTCTCGCCCTGTTTGGTCATTTTGATAACCGCCCACGGCGCGTTCTCTTCGATTTTCACGATCGTTTCCAATAAATTCTATCGACGATTCTTCTTCAACTTTTTCAGTTGAGTTTTTTGTTTTTAATGAAGAAAACTGATATTTTTCAGAGAAAAGGAAGGCCTCAACTGCTCAGATTTCAACAACATCTAAACGAAATATTTTTTCGTAGTTTTCGCGAATAAATTCTTGATTTTTTCGTCTCTGTCCGACAATGAAAGTTGAGAAACCAGAGAAAAGCGAAAAATTGAAAAGCTAGATAAATATCCTTTTTTTTTTGCAGTTTTTGCCTGTTGGGAGAAGTTTTTTCGAGGGACAGAGTGGTCCCTAGAGGGGCATTTTTTGGGGGGCTCGAAGGCTCCCCTCTAGGGACTTACCTCACTTTATAGGGGCACTAAAGCTTACAGAAGTGGCCACTCTATTCATTGAATTAGTCATCTTGACTTTTAAATCTGAACCAAAAAAGGACCCCTATAGGGGCCACTTAAGCTTTAAGAGCTCAAAGGTTAGACTCTAAACCCCTCTAGGGAATACTTCTTTGTCCCCTAGAGGGCTGTTTTTCCCCTAAGCCCTATAAAGGCCACTCTGGCGTTTCTAAGCTTTCCGAACGACAAAAACTATTGGAAACTCGGCTTAAAATGAGAAATTCATTTCCACCTATCATAAATTTACAAAAATCAACAAATCTAACAAAAAAAATAATATAATGAAACAAAATGACTAAGAGGTTTTCGGGTCAATTTTCTCTTTTCCCGCCTCCAAATCCGTCGAAATGACGTCATCGGCCGGTTTTTCAGTTGGACTTCTTTGTGGCCGGCGACCGCCTGAAAATGGGAATTATAGAAAATCAATATAAAGTGTGATTAACACGAGAAAACTTGATTTTTTCGCGCCAAACAAAAATTTTTTTCGAAAACTTGAAACTCCTTGGATCCCGGTAATGGAAACCCGACGCTTCCGGGACGTTTCCGAGCCTTTCAAGAGATCACTTAAGGAATCTGACGCCTCTAAAGGAATCCCTTGAAATTTTCAAAATCTTCCGGTTCGCGCTACTGAGGTCCACGTCAAAAGGAACTGGAAAGTCCTGACTGACTTTTTTTTGAAGCTTTTTGTTAAAAATTTTGAAAGTTCTCATGTTTTATCTCTTTTTTTCTGTTTCTCAAGAAACTAGGTCGGGAAATTCGGAAGAAATATCGTTTCTGTGGACTTTTGATTGAACCTTAACAAAAATTTTTGATGCTTTTTTTGATAAATTTTCATGTTTTTTTATTATGGATTTTTTTATATTTTTTTAAGAGATTTATTATGAATTTTTGACGAATTTTTTTCAGTTTTTCTCATAGGTATTTACGGATTTTTGAGACGTTTATTGTGTAATTTTTATTGAATTTTTGAAAGTTTTTCTCATGAAGTTTGGCGAATTTTTAAGAAAATAACAGCGCTTTTTTTGAGCTTAAAAAGCAAAAAGAAGTTGAAAAAAACTCAGATTTCTTGATTTTTCTTAATAAAAAAAGAAGACTTTTTTTGTTTTTAAAATGGATTTTTCGATATTTTCTATGAATTTTCGCTATTTCTCCTTGGAAAAGCTATAAAAGCTCTGATAAATGATGTAAAACTTGATCCAACATCACCTTTGCGCTGAGGAGGAGCTCCGCCAGAATTTCCGAGGAATCGAACCAAGGTGGCGTCGGCCTCGAGTAACGTCAAATCATGTTTGGAGCCCAAAAATCGCTCGCTGAGCTCCGGATCGTGCAGCCGGAGCAGAACTCGTGCTCCGCTTCGGTAAGCGCTGGAATTTTAGTATAATTTTCGCATCGAGACCCTTTTGAAAATCGTTTTATGCTTCTCTAAACGTCCTAACAACTCGGGAACAGCCGGAATGGTGGATAATGGCTTCTAATAGAAAGAGGCTCAAAAAAGGCCGCAGAAAGGCAGCAAAAGGGGTCCTTTTCTCGAGTCTTCCATTTTTTCTGCAACCTCAAAGGCTCAAGAAATGGTGGAAAAGTGAAGAGACAGCAAAATTGGTGCATAAAAGTCGATAAGAGGCTGCAAAAAGGCAGCAAAAAGGAACCTTCGTCAACCTAAAACGAAAAAAAAAAACTAAAAACTAAGAAAAACTATGCAATTTATTGAATTTTACTTTTTCACAAAATTTCTACTTCTAATTTTCTTTTTAAAAAAAATTATCATTTTGGCTTGAGGTGTTGATTGAAACCTTAGAATTGGTTAAATCACGAAAATTCGTCGTTTTACCAAACAAAAAAATCCGACCTTGTACTTCCCGTAACGCAAAAAGACAAAATGAACTTTATTGAATATCGTTTTTAGTTATTATCTTCGAAACTACTTTCCTTTTTTATTAATATGACATAATTATGCCTGTTTAAGGTGGCCGGTCGTATTACGGTAGTTTGGATAGGTTTTTCAATAATAAAAGGAAATATTGTGTACTTTTTGTGACGTAACTCACCTTGTAACCTCGAGAAATAGGTCCCTAACAAATTGCAGAAAAAAGAAAGAAAATTAAAAAAATTTCCTGGCTCCGAAACTGACTGCGCAATATTGACCGGCCACCGGCCGCCGTAGTTCTGTCTCAAACATGCGTGATAACCTACTCTGAATTCACGGCCGGCGCTTTACAAACTGCGTTGAATTTCAACCCGAAATCAACGTACAAGTCGTCATGAACCCGTTGAACGATTTTACCTGAAAAATTCCATTTTTTTTTTCATTCAAAGAGAAAAAACAAACCAGTTACCAAACGTCCATCGAAATCGCCGAGTTGCATGAACTTTGAATGGCGGAGAAGACTGGCAAACGAACGTTTCTGAATTTTTCTTATATTTGATACAAAAAACGGGATTCGAACCTGATCAGATGGAGTTTCAGTAATATCTTCCAGAAAATCCTCAAAATCTAAAGTTTTTGACACTTCTGTGGTCGTGGAAGATGCGCGGCGGGTTGAGGCTCGCCCCAACAAATTTGGGACTACTCGAAAATTAATCAAGGACCTTTGCATCTAAAATTTTGCTAATAAAACGAATATCTCATTAGTAACTATACGGAAAAAGGGCATTGTGAAGTAACTATACGAAAAAAGGGCTACAAACTGAAATTATGCATCAAGAGATCAGAAAATGCTACTTCCAAACTCTTGATTTTGAAATCAAAAAGTTAAAATTAAAAGAAGCAGTTAATTCAACGTGAAAATACGTTTATAGCAAAAAATGAAAATGAGGCTGAAATACGATTTTCCTATCGAAAATGAACAAAATCCAAACTTTCTATGCAACTTGAGACGTTCCTCCAATTACTTATTAAGTTTTCAGCAGCGTTTTATTAGGAAAAAAATCAAGAAAAAACAAGAAAAACAAATAAAAAAAGTTTTTTTGAAACAGAAAGTAGAAAAATTTGTGAAAAAAATGTGATGTGGGAATGTGCGCTCTACTGCGAGAACAAAACAGACGCGAAATTTTTCGGTGAAATTCCAACGTTTCTTTTTTTATTCGTTTTCTTTTTTTAATTTTGAAGTTATTCCGTGTTTTTTTCATGCATAAGTAGGTAGAAAGATGGAGCCAGATTATGCCAAACTTCTTAGAATAGGGAAAAAGTTGCTTTAAACAAAGTATTAAGGGTTTGAAAATTGGACCGTATTTTTTTCAGTTTTTCACTTTTTTTATTTCGATTTTTCAAACGCCAGTAAAAATTTATTTGATTATAGCTGCTGATAAAAGGTTCATGAAGCAAATTAATTCGATTTTTATTTGAAAATAAGTTTTTTTTTTCGCTTCATTTGCATTTCAGAATGTTACAAGCAACTATTGCTCTTCTATGTGCAGCTTCTGCTTTAGCCGCAGAATGGACAATAAATTTGGAATATTCTGTTAATGGTAAAGAAACCCGAAAGATTTCAATGGAAGATTCCATTTTTAGATTTTAAAAACACCTATCCGCTCGGTACCATTGAACTGCGTCGCAATTTCGAGGGCAATTTTACCGGAAATTTTAAATCTTCGACGGACTCGCAGTTTGGGAAAAAGTGAGTGGATGTGATGATAAAAATTACAAAAATGGATAATTTTCAGGTTATTGAACGCTTTGGACGAAACTTATAGCGTTCGGGCGGTTTCTTCGACGCAACCTGGCAAGACATTCATTACCAGCAATACGCCGGTTGGTTTTACAATGAGAAAAATGTTCAGAAATATTATTTCCACTGTCATTTTGAGCTTCATATTCATAATAAGTATTTTTTTAAAAAAATTTTGGAGGTTTTTTTAAACAGGGAAACATATTCTATAAGTATAAAATAGGGGAAATTATAAGAAAAAGCAGTTTTTTTCTGAATATTTAGAGTCTCGAGTAGAAAAAAATTCCGTTTCCAGGTTTTTTCTCACTGGTTTTAATATCTAAATTTTTTTGTTCTAAGAGGTAAAAAAAAAGGGAAATTTTGAGTCCTGAGTGAGCTAGGACAACGCTGAAAAATAATTCAGGAAGATTTTTTGTAAAATATAGGTATTTTTGGCACTTTTCAAGATTACAGGTAGCAAAAAAGGTTTTTTCCTAATGTTTTTAGCCAAAATCCCATTGTTTACCCTTTAACTACGAGAGAAAAAGCAAAAATGTAGGTTAATGTGCAAACCGGTACACGCAAAGGCTCGTACCAGGATCGAAAAACCTGCGAAAGTATCCCACAACGTCGGCACAACTGCATTAGAAAAACGCAACTGGAATTTGTTGTTGTGGGGGCTCGAACCCGCGACTCCTCCAGTGGCAGATTACACTGTTGGCCACTGCGCCAAGAGGACTTTGCCCGTCGAGTCAACGCCGCGCGCACTTACCTCCTGCTGCGAAAAGCGCGGAAAACTGGTTTTTGAGAGAAAAGAAAGTTTAAAGTGAGATTTTTGGTGAAAGATGGGTTTGGGGTTGAGGAAATCAAGGTAATGTCTGAGTTTGACTGGTTGAAATTAATTTTTAATTTTTTTCAGATTTTTAAAGCTCTATTCAATTTTTTTATTCAAAATTTATGGGTATAGTTGTAGACATTTAAAAAAAAAGATTATTCTGAAATTTATAGACGCTGAACTTGTTTTTTTTTTTCGGAAAATTGTACATGATCTTTTTTTGGAAAATTTATTTTTTTGAATTTTTTTTATCACTAAGCGTTAAAATTTTTGCTTTTTGAAGTTAAATGATGCCGGTAGAAGTTTGGAATAGTATAAAAGCCCGAAGGGAAAACAACTGTAAAATTCACTTTTTATCAGGAATTTTTTTGTCTTTTTCTCATGTTTCTAACCAGATTCAGTCCTCCTTAGACGATAAATTCAATTTCTAGTCGATCGAATCTTGAAAAAAATAATTTATTTGCACATTTTTTTGATTCAACGCCTAGAAAATGCGGTCCTTCCTGTCGAAAATCACAATTTTTATTAAAAATTTATAAAATTCTCAGAATTTTTTTGATTGGAAATAAGGTATTTGCATAGAGGGATAATAATGTCGATCGATATCGTTTTTTTAAAAAAATCCCGAAAAAAATCTTTTTTTCAGTACAACATCCTTTAAACAATGGCTTTTCTTTTTCTAAAAACACAATTTTTTTCGAATATTTCTGAACAATTTGATGTATTTTTCAGCAACGAAATGAAGCTATAGCACTTGACGAACCGAAAATTGTTCGAAATTTATTTTTTTAAAAATAAAGAGCCAACTTTTTTTCCAGTGCAATATTCTGCAAACGCGGCTCTTCCACCCGTTTTGCGCTCAAAAAAACAGAATTTTTACAATATTTCTGAAAATTTTTGATGTTTTTTTGGTATCGAAATGAAGCTTTAGCACTTGAAAAAAACTAGAAATTGATCGAAATTTATTTTTTTAAATGAAAAAGTTACCTTTTTTAGTGCAACATTTTGCAAACGCGGCTCTTCCACCCGTTTTGCGTTCAAAAACATAATTTTATAACATTTCCGAACAATTTCGTGAATTTTCTGTAACGAAATGAAGCTGTAGGACTTAAAAACGAAAAAAATTGATTGAAATTTATTTTTCAATGAAAAGTTTCCTTTTTTTCAGCGCAAAATCCTTTAAACGGTGGCTTTTTCTTTTCTAAAAAAACACAATTTTTTTCGAATAGTTCTGAACAATTTGATGTATTTTTCAGCAACGAAATGAAGCTATAGCACTTGACGAACCGAAAATTGTTCGAAATTTATTTTTTTAAAATAAAGAGCCAACTTTTTTTCCAGTGCAATATTCTGCAAACGCGGCTCTTCCACCCGTTTTGCGCTCACAAAACAGAATTTTACAATATTTCTGAAAATTTTGATGTTTTTTTGGTATCGAAATGGAGCTTTAGCACTTGAAAAACTAAAAATTGATCGCAATTTATATTTTTTTATTGAAAAGTTACCTTTTTTTAGTGCAACATTTTGCAAACGCGGCTCTTCCACCTGTTCTGGGTCTCGATCGACGCCGAACACCGTACTCTGATGTCCCTGGCCGTTTATCCGGATACAGTTGCCTTGTCGAAGGAAGGGGCCACCCTGAGGTTGAGCACGGAGACGTGCTCCGACGCCCTCGAGCAGTTCATCCCGTCGTTGGCCGACCGGGCCGAGGGCGGCGTCGCCAAAGGAGTCGTCCATGTCAACGCTCGTGGCGTTTTGCCGAGGTCCGGGGGGATTTTTCTAGTTCAAATCTTGATGCGAATTTGAGGAAAAATGGTCGTGAATAAACAGAAGTGCCTCAATTTTGATTTTTGAACTAGTTTTGGACAACATTTATTGTTTAATTTGCTCGAAATTGACGCGAAATGTAGAAAGAAAGGTGAAATTTAGGGATGAGTACCTCAAAATGGTTCTAAAAAACTTGTGCGGTTGAAAAAGGTGGAAGGGACCACTGAAGTGTCCTTGTTAATTTAGTTATTTTCAATTCTAATGGTCGTGAATGGACAGAATTGCCTTGAAATGGTTTTAGAGCTATTTTCGAAGGATATTTATTGTTTAATTTGCTCGAAATTGACGCGAAATGTAGAAAGAAAGGTGAGGCTCACTTTTAATTAAGGAACTTGTGCGATTGAAAAAGGTAGAAGGGACCACTGAAGTGTTCTTGTTGATCTAGTTATTTTTATTCCCAGTGGCGTTTTGCCGAGGTCCGCGGGAATTTTCATAGTTCAAATCTCTTCAAGTTAATGCGAAAATAAGAAAAAAAGGTGCTTGAATGTACTGAAGTGCCTCAAAATGGTTTTATGAACTACTTCTGCCGATTTTTGTATTGCAAATTTTGTGTTGAAAGAAAAAGACGTTCATGTTTAGTTGAAATAAAGACAAGGGACCACCTAAGTGACCTTGTTTATCTCGCTTGGAAAAATAGAAATGATCCGAAAAGAGATTCTTCGTTTAATTTTCTTGAAATAAACGAAAAATTTCAAAAGAAAGGTGAAAAGTAGGGATAAGTGGCTCAAAATGGTTCTAAGAACAAAATTCATCGGTTTTTCAAATTTTGTTTTAGAAGGAGGTAGCTACTCATATTTAGTTGGAATAGATAGAAGGGATCACTTAAGCGTTCTTGCCAAATCTAGTGACTTTCTGCCGAGTTACTGAGTTTTCCGAGTAAAAAAAGATTAGCTAGAAAGTTTCTGAGTAATTTATTCGAGAAAAATTTGGGAAGACAGTAATAATTTTCTGTACGAGTTTTTAAACAAAAAATGAAATTATGACTCTAAATGAAGGGTTCTGTATATAGCGGATGCGAAGAAAAATGATTCTTTTTTGAATAATTCGAATGAATATTAGAGTAATGACCTTGAAAATTGTGAAAAAAAAAGGTTTTTCAGCCCCGACACTCAGTCATTCGTCCAGAAGATGGAACGTGAGAGAAGAGCCCGACAGCAACAAGGCGGCGGAGAAACAGACAACCGCAGTTTCTTAGCTAAATATGTGGGTTTTCCTGAAAATGAAAAGTGGACTTTCAAGAGGATCTTATTGGTTTTAAATGATTCTAGGAAGGTCAATTATGAACTTTTAGTCTTAAAATTTCACAAGAAATCGGATCTCGTTGAGTTTGAGCTGTTCTCATGGATGATTTTTTGCATTTTAATGAAAAAATCGTCACTTCATGATAAGTTGATTCATTTTTTAATAAATGAAATATTTCCTAAGGGCCACCTTATAACAAAAAAAAGAGAAAATAAACTTCTGACGATTTTTTTAAGAAAAAATTATTGATTGACGTATTTTTCAGCATTTATCCTATCATTTCCTTTTTAAAATTGATTGAAAATATAGACATATAAATTTTTTTGAAATCTAAAAATTTACTGGTTTTTGCTTGACGATTATGTAATAATTTTTAAAAAAATCTTGCCTAAATTTAAAAAAATTCTCCTTTTCAATTTGGTAAATTTGGTAAAAAAATTTCAATTGGGAAATGCACAACTATTTGGGAAAAAAATTTTTTTAATGTTCTCCGAGCACTGGAATATTTTTGAAACTTGTGTTTTTGTTTGAAAAATGAGGAAAAGGAGATTTTAAGTTTTTCCATCGGAAAAATGACCTAAGTATTTTCCTAAAAGCCTTTTTGAAGGCCGTTTTTTGAAATTTTCAAAGAAATTGACATTTTTCGAACTCTTTTAAAAACTATTTCGTAATATTTCACAGATTTACGGGAAAAAAGTTCTTTTATGTTCTTTAAAACTTAAAAATTGAGAAGAAACCTCAAAGAAATAATGAAAAAAAAGGCTTGAAAATCTGATTTTCACTGTTTTTTTCCTAGAAAGTTTACCAAAATGCAGTGTATTTTTTTGCGATTTTTTTCAGTCAAAACTCGAATTTTTTTCACCGATTTTTCCAAGCCTGTAAGCTTCAAGGCTATGAAAATTTAGCTATCAGCTGAAAATTTTTATTTTAAAAAAACCTTTGAAATACTTTTTCAAGAGTCGAAAAAAAGTTTTTTTCCATGTTTTTTTCATCGAATTTCAATTTTTTTCCAGTGGATGTACATCGTTCCGGTCGTGATTTTTCGTGCTGATTTCGAACGCCATGACGCCCGAACAACCGGAAGGAGGAGCTGCTCAATAAATATCAATTAAATAATTATATTTTTTTCCAAATTCTGTGGATTTTTTTCCCTTTATTTTTAGTTTATTTTTTTATTCGAAAATGTCGATTTTTAAACGTATTTTTTTCCTGTCCTTTTTTTCCCTTGCTTTCCGTTCTCATCGCGGGTTTTTCTTGTTCTGTATGTTTTATCGATTACTTCTCCCTTTTCTAAGTTTTTAATGATGATAATAAATTTTTTTATAGCTTTTTTTGAAACTTTTTTTCGTTTTTTTATAATGTTCCCCGAGCATTTGAATATCTTTGAACCTTGTGTTTTTTTGTTTGAAAAAAATGACGAAAAAAATTGTGTTTTTCCATCGAAAAAAATGACCGAAATATTTTTCCTAAAAGCCTTTTTTTGGAAGCCGTTTTTTTCGAAATTTTTCAGAGAAATTTACATTTTTTTCGAATTTTCTCAACATTATTTCGTAATATTTCACAGATTTTTCACAAAAAAATGTTCTTTTATTTTTTTCTATGTAGGGTTTGATGCTTGGAAACTTTTTTTTCTCAATTTTAAGCAGTTTTTCGAATTTTTGGCGAATTTGCAGTTCCAATCTTGTGAAAGATTTATGTTTCATGCCGAATTTTCCTCTTTTTTTCTTCTTATAATTTTTTTAATTGTATTAATTTTCTTTTTTGGCCCTTTATTTGATGTATCTTGATAGGAATTTTTTTAATTCAAATCTTGAGAAAAATTGTATTTTTTTACATTTTTTTCTTTTTTTCTTTTTCAGTTAATTTTTTTATTTTTTTGAAGAAAAAAATGAGATGAACCGGAAAAATATTTCGGTTTTTTTCTATTTGATGTACCGTCATAGGAATTTTTCAATCAAGTATCGTAAAAAAACTGTATTTTTTTACAATAATCTTCCTTTTTTCGTTCTTTTCAGTTTCTCAATTCTCTTTATTTTTATTTCCGAATCTCCCTCTTTTTCCTTCTTATGAATTTTTTTAATTGTATTATTTTTCATGAGAATAGGGAAAATTTTGGCCTTTTTTAATGAAATTTGATTGGAATTCTCAACTTGAATCATGTGAAAATTTTATTTTTTACACTAATCTTCCTTTTTTTTTCATTCTTTTCAATGTCTCAACTCGTTTTATTTTATTTTCCTTTTTTCCGTGTCTTCTAAACATTCCAGCATGTCATAATATTTTTTCTCATTTTCCTTCCTTCAGAAAAAAGAAGAAAGAAGAGAAGAATCGGGAAATCTTTCGGCCCTTCATCCGATGTCAAGAAGTTTTGGCGTCCACGATGCGCCGCCTCATGCGGCCAACACAGTCACCATCTCCACTTCGAATCCTCCCCAACAACAGGTAACTCAGAAGGAAAAATTGGGTGAAATATTGAAATTATATTTATTATTTCAAGATAAAAAAATGTCCCCTTTTTAAGCTCATAATTCAAAGTTTTGCTTTCAATTCTTGTCACGATTTCTTTCCCCCAAGCTACAGAACTCTTCCCTTCGAGAGACGCAGCCTTTCTCCGGGCATGCGCCTTTAATATAACAACATTTTTTGGCCTTATTAAAGGCGCACGCACAGATACTGACCGCGCGCGACTTTATAGTAGATTCACGCCTGGCTCGAGCTATTGAGAGAAGGTCCTGACACGAAAAAAAAAAACAGAGAGAGTGCTTGATTGGAGGAGAGCGCAGACAAATCAGCTCCACTTAGCGTCTCAAGCTAGTCGTGAATAGGACATGAGGGCCTTTTTTGGCAGTTTTGAAGGCGCATGCACAGAGACTGGCCGCGCGGGTATAAAACGGCTATTTTTATCCTACTTAAAGGCGCATACATGGAGAGAGGTTGCACGCAAACATATTTTCAAACGATTTTTTGGCGTTATTAAAGGCGCATACAAAGAGACAGGCCACGAGTATCGAAAGAAGGGCTTCTTTATAATGACAAATTTTTGGTTGTTTTATAGGCGCATACAGAGATAAGCGGCTGCCAGCGAAAACAACGGAATATTTTTGGGCTAAAATAAAATCGCATGACGACACGGACCAGCAGCGCGCGCGAAAATGACAGTATACTTCTCGGCATTATTAAGGGCGCATACAAAGAGACAGGCCACAAGTTTCGAAAAAAGGGCATTTGTATAATGAAAATTTTTAGGCTATTTTAAAGGCGCATACATAGAGATAGGTTGCTCGCGAACATAAAGATGTTATTAAAGGCGCATGTGAAGAGACAAGCCGCGGTTTTCGAAGAAAAATGTTTTATAAAGGTTATTTTTAAGCTCAATTCAAGGCACATGGATATGGGTAGGCCGCGCGCGATTATAATGAAAAGTGTAGACCTAATTAAAGGCGCATACACAGAGGCAAGCAGCGCGTATTGAAGAGAATGGTTCTGTGGAGAGGAAAAAAATAAAAAATGTCAAAAGCTGACCCGGAATAAAATATATGGTCAAACTATCAAATTTCGACTTTAACGTTTTGAATAATTTGGATGTATAGCTGACTCACGGCTTGAGTCATTGAAAAAAGGTCCTGACACGATTAGAAAAGAGATAGTATACTGTAGGTGGAGAGCGCAGACAGGCCACGCCCAAGCTAGCCGTGAACTTTTACTGAACTAATTTTGCAACCCAATGCCCTCAATAGGCCAAGTTTCAGCTGCGACCGATGGCGATGCCGCTGCGAGCGATGCCGCAGCCCGTCTCCATCCGCAAGATCAACGACGCGGCGCCGCTGACGTCGAAAGAAGAGCCGCTGGATGACTTCCCCGGCACGGTGGCCGGACCCTCCTCCTCGTCCGCCGGCACCTCTTCCGGACCTCTTTCGGTCCCCTCGACCTCCGTCAACACCTTCCAACAGTACCAGAGGGGCGCCGTCGGCGGAGCTCTCGCTGGGGTTCGTTAGGGAGGGAAAATTGATGAGAATCATTGAGAAATTAACGGTAGATTTTTTTGTAGAAGCAAACAAATTTTTAATAAGTGTCCAAATAGAAATGAGGGAAAATGGATGAAAAATGCTGAAATTTCATCGAAATACAACGTTTTTAAGTGCAGAAATAGAGATGAAAATCACCGCAAATCAGTTTTTCCAAAAGTGAACGAATAATTTCAAAAAATTGAGAGAAAGGAGCAAAACGTCATTTTGAAACTGCGAAAGAAATGTTTCATCATGAATAAATTTAGTGAAAATCGCTGAAAAATTAATAAAAAACCGCCAAAAAAAATGTTATTTTGCTCTTTTTGGTTTCAAAAATGAGCTGGTAATTTTTTCTGGGGTTTGTTCAGAATAAAGTTGCAGAGAATCAATAAGTTTTCATAAAAACGGAATTTTCAAAAGTCAGAAAAATAAATGAGAGAAAATGGATGAGAAATTAATGGTAGAGTTGCTGGAAATTTAGCATGAAATTCGAATTTTTCAACGAGAAGTGAGGGAAAATGCTGAAATTTCATTGAAAGGGGTGTTTTTTTGGGCTTTTTGGTTATAAACATGAGGTGGATCCGTTTAAAAGAAAAATTGATGGCATTGGGCTGAAAAATAATTGAAAGTACAGATTGCTGACAAAGAAATGAGAGAGAAGTGACAAAAAAGGATGAGAAATCATCAAAAAACTGCGAATTATAATGTAAAAGGTGTTTTTTTCGGGTTATTCATCATTGAGAAAAATTTTCCATGAGGTTTTTCTAGAGAAAAAATTGAAAATAATGGCGAAAATCGTCATTTTTTTCAAACGTATAACAAAAACTAAAAAAAGAGAAAAACTGATGAAGATAGCTGAAAACCATTATGAAATTGAAAAAGATAGTTATAAAAAAAGGTTTTTTTGTAATTTTTTTAACTATCAAAGTTAGCCAGAATTTTTATTGTTATTTTATTCTCCCATTCCAATTTTTATAATTTCTTCCCTAGCCATTTTTTTAAATATACTTTGATTTTTTTTTCAATTTGTTACAGTCCAGTCATCTCTTTTCACCCGTTAACTGCCGAAAAATCCATCTAAAAAGAAAAAAATACGTAAATTTCGTCCGAGAAATTCCGCATTTTAAAGTTCAGTTCCGCCCGTCTCGGATGGTAGTGCAAAAAATGAATAGAATAGGGGGCTGGAAAGATTTTTTCGGTTTTGCATCATTAAAAAAACTGAGTACTTTTTCCTGAAAGGAGATCATTTTTAGTTGAACCACGGCGGAAACGGCCTGCTTCTGGATCAACACGTCCCTGCGCCAATAAATTTGGCGAGTAAAGTAAGATTTTCTTGTTTTTCTATCGGAAAATCCATCGTTTTCAAGCCTTTATGTATATTTTTAATGATTTTTAACGATTTTCCCCAGGTCGCCGAAGTTTTTTTGACGGCGGGCCACGCGTTCCAAAAATTGGGCGATCTAACGTTACAATTGCACACGACGACCGATTCGGATGAAAGGTTGGGTTGGGGAAAATGGGGATTTTTCAAATTTAGTGTAGGAAAAAGCGGAAAAAATGAGAATTTTTCAAGAAAAAGGTTGATTTTCGCTTAAAAAATCGGAGAAAATGAGAATTTTTCAGTTTTAGGGAGGACACTTTAGTTGTAAAAAGGTTGATTTTTCCTCGAGGAATCTGAAAAAATTGGAAAGTTGAGAAAATGGAGGTTTTTTAGTTGGAGTCAAGTGAATAAGCTGAAAAAAGTAGGGTTTTTTCAATTTTACTGGAGAAAAAAGCTGATTTGCTGGAAAAATCTGAAAAATGCGGTTTTTTTAGTTTTATTGAAGTGAATAAGCTGAAAAAAGGGGGGGTTTTTCAATTTTTACTTGAGAGAAAAAGCTGATTTTTTTGAAAAAATCTAAAAGATTTGGGCTTTTTTTCTGTTTCAATGAAGGATCTTCTGTTGAAAAAAAGTTGAAAAGTGAAAAAATGGGCCTTTTTTTTGTTTGAACGAGAAATTTTACCTTGAAAACTTGTATTGGGAGCCTAGAAGTCTTATTTTTTTCTGTAAATTAGGGATTTTTTTGATGGCTTAACATTTTTTTCATATTTGAAAAGAAGATAATAGAAATTTATAAAATTTGAAAAAAAATAGCATTATCTGTACCTTCTAAGTGCATAATTTTTGTAGGAAAATAAGTTTTTTTCGAATTTTTTTGATCTTAAATTTTTCTTTTTTTGTTTAGGTTCACTGTCTCAGTAAAATGTAAATTTTTCATATTTATAACTGTTTTTTTGAAAAAGGATTAAAAACCCAAAAACCCATAAATTTTTCCAGTAAATGGTCGGACAAGGAAGTCGACCACTTAAGGGACGCCTTGACAAAATTCGCCCACGAATTGGACCAAATTAGCACTTCCGTGGCTTCAAGAGCAAAGTAACTTGTCCAAAAAAGAAAATTAATTTTTTGATCGTATTTTTTAGAAATCACATCAAGGCGGATATAAAACGACGGCATTTTGATGATTCTCATCAACCGGTAAGAAAGAAAAAATGAAGAGATTTTTAGAAGGCCGCATTTGGAATGGACTTTTCCTCTTGACTCCAATAAAAAGCCATTCCAAACGCGGCTTTAATGAGTATAAGGTTGAGAAAAAAAGAATTAGAGATCTTTAGATAAGATTTTTAAAATGTCGCATTTGGAATGGCTTTTTTTGAAACTAATATGAAGAAAAGAAGTGAAAAAGCCATTCCATTTTTTTTTTTTACAAATTTTCTTGGCTTTCGTTATCTCAATGAATGGGAAGTCAGATAGCCAGAACAGAGCCATTCCAAATGCGACCAGAAAAGTATCGAATAATTTTAGAAGATTTTGAGGAGGCCGCATTCGGAATGGCTTTTTTGGAGTTAATGAGAAGAGAAACAGAGAAAAACCCATAAAAACGCGACCATAACTGTTTTAAAGGACTTTACTGTGGATTTTCATGAAGGTCTTGACACGAAGAGGCGTTTTTAGTTTTATTTCAGCTCATAAGACTTTTTTGTCTTTGAAAACGGGAGTTAGAAGATTTTAACAGATCGTAAGGAAAAAAAAAGTTCAATCATTCCAAATGGGGCTTCATTTCTCGAAAAAAAAGCCATTCCAAATGCGGCTTCTTTTTCTGTAAAAAGCCATTCCAAATGGGGCTTTATTTCTCGAAAAAAGTCATTCCAAATGCGGCTTCTTTTTCTGTAAAAAGCCATTTTTAATGGGGCTTTATTTCTTGAAAAAAGCCATTCCAAATGCAGCCCCATTTTCTGTAAAAGCCATTCCAAATGCGGCTTTGTTTTCTGTAAAAAGCCATTCCAAATGCGGCTTCTGAAGAATAAATAAGCGATTAAAAATCAAGCTGAATTCTGGGTTAGTACTGAATTTTTCTCGAATCAGTATATTATGGGCTTCTGAAACGTATGGCTAACAAGAAATGAGTTTTTTTGGTTGATAAAATGATGGGAGATCGAGGCCCCTATAGGGACCACTCTGACGCTCCAAAGTATATCAAAAGGTGCATAAAGACCAGATTTTTCTATAGTACTGATTTTTTTGAAAAATATTCTCTTTAGGACAAAAAAAAACCAAAAATACGACGCTTTTCCTAAAATCCATGATTCGCAGCAAATAAAACGGATGGCGGGCGTCGGTGGAACGACCCTGTTGACCGGAACCCTCGGGAATCCCAACTATGGCGGCCTGACGGCGACGACGTCGATGGGCGCAATACCGCTGGCGCCGAAACGCGTCGCGATGCCGCCAACTGGCAAAATCGTCAATGCTAGGGTTGGTTTGGGCCTTCGGATTAGCCCTAGGTGTTTTGTTTGTGAAAGTGGCTACTCTAGGGGTTTAGGGGGCGCTGAAACTGACAATATTGGTCACTCTAGGGTTTTCAGTCAGAATATATTCCAGGGCTCATGTTATTGGTTTCTATTCGTCTTTTCGAATCAGAAAAAATGATTCACGTATCACTAAAGGGATCACTTAAGCTTTAGCGGCTTAGAAGTCATAAAAAAAAACCCCTACAGTGAACACCTAAATCTTAGCCTACTCTAGGGATCTATTTTGTCCGCTAAAGGGGGTTTTTTTCTAACCCCTATAGTTACCACTTTGGCATTCCGGCATGGTTCTGTACGT